>ML661900.1:6700756-6795770 GCA_007570785.1 Antilocapra americana | reverse complement strand
TCTTTTGTTTGGTCTAGGGGGTATTTATCCTGTTCCTTTACTTGCTGGGTATTTCTCTGCCTTTTCATCTTGTTTATCTTGCTGTGTTGTCCCTTTATTGTGGGGGTTCCTCTCTGTGGGAGGGGTTGGATGTGTGGTTTGTCGAAGTTTCCTGGATGGGAAGGCTTGTGTGGTTTTCTGGTGGGTGGGTTTAGGTTTCCTCACTGTTACTTTTACTGAATGAGCAACTCACGTAAGTGCTTCCTTAAGTCATTGGGAGGATTTAGATGCTGAACTAGACCACTTCAATATTTCCTTCAGGAATGCTTTTTTCTGCGTATCATCCTCCGAGATTTGGAGGCAGCCGGGACAGAGACGCCAGGTCAGGAGAGCCCGATACTCTTATTTCTTAGGGTGACATGTCACAACTAAATATTCCAGAAGTTTTGATTCACTTAAACTATTTTTATATTAATATAGTACTGAAAAAACTATTTTTATATTATTTTAATACTGAAAAAACAGACTAAGAAGTCATTTATCCACAGCAATAACATTAACAGCATTATGATACTATCGTGATAATTTTATGAAAAATAAATATGTAAGTCATCCCTAAACATCTAGAAAATCCACGTCATATGGAAGCCAAACTTCAGATTTTCTTATTTTGAAAAGTGATATAAAAGCCAGTGTATCAAGAAGGATAGTTCCATAATCAGAGATGGAGATACTCTCTAGAAAAACAGAACATTGAATTATTCTTAAGATTTATTTGAACTGAAAATAAAAATATAGTGTCCAGTCTGAAACATAAGTGAAAGATTTGTTTAGTGCTCCTGAATCTAACTTCCTCCAGTTAACCCAATAGTATAAACTGCTTATAAGCCTTTTCACCCAACAGTTCATTTCAATGCCTTGAAGTAGAGAAGAGAAAATCAATAAATTAATTTTAATGCTTACATTATCCTTGGGAAAATTCTTGGAAAGTTTTCTGTGACACATTCTTGATAGGTTCCAAAATACACTGTTAATATGGTGCAAACTCATTTCTATGAGTAGATTATAACCTAAGGTGACTTCTTTATATAAAAATACAGCTATCTGTAAGTCCAGAGAGACCACGCCTTCTATGTTTACACATGACATAGGTTCCAGCTTTGGAAGTAGTCACAAGCAGATTTTTTCAGCCAGTCTCCCATATATCTCTAGATTCTACAGTGGTTATCTTCAGAGAGGTGCTCATATCCTTGAGGACTAAAGGGGAAAAAATATTAGAACATCACTTACATGTGTACAAAAAATAAGAAATAGATCTTAATTAAGATCTAAGAAATAGATTAAGAATATAGAAAAATTAAGAAATAGATCATCATACTAGGTCCTTTGCTTGGCTCACTCCTTATAAGGATGGTCACACCACACGAATGCACAGCACCAGAGGTCGGCAGAGGAAAGTGAAGGAACTTCATGATACAGAAGGACTGGTATTGGCAGCCGCACCCACTTTCTGCTTCTAGTAAACCTCAATAAATTGTAGTTTACATGTGCTAAGTGTAATTAAAGGTATTTAATCTTCATTAGTAGAACCTTAGGCACTGGAGTCTAACCATTAAAATGAGAGTCTCTAAAGCCAGAATGGCCAAGTACAGATCCTGCCTGACTTTGAACAAGTTTCTTGTTAACTTGTCTCTGCCTTAGTTAATCTCATCTGTAAAATGGGGATGAAATGGAACTAGTAATTATGAGATTAACTGAGTTAATATTTGTAAAGGGCTTAGAAGAGTGCCTGGAAAATATTAATAGTAAGCTCCATGTAAGTCTCTGTTAAATAAATATGTATTCATAAGATGAGGAATGTCTGTGAAAATATTCTGTGCTGCAGAGAGGTTCACAGGTTACTCCATGGCAAAACACTTCAAAGGTGAATTATATAGCTTTCTTTTACAGAGAAGAAATGTGCTCCAAATTTGCTGATTTTTCTGTGATGCTCTTGAGGAGACAAGTAGAGAAACCCCAATTGCCCATCCAGACAGGACAGTCAAAGACAAGAGGCAGACAATAAACAGGATGGATGTGCCCAAATCAACATTGTGCTCGATCAATATACTAGCAGATTTCTTTTAAAAAAGAAAACTTGCTGATCTTTTCTCTGATGACAAGTGCCTGTCAGTAGTAAGCTTTGTACCGATTTTAAAAACAAAATAAAATAAATCTATCCCATCAAGGTAAAGGTGAAATTTTAGCAGTGAGTGAGACAGTAACTGCTTCTTTTTTAGTTCTATGGAAACCGTCTTCTGAAAATGGGTGTTTAGAAATGTTTATATCATCATGTGATTTTGTTTGAAAATGTGTGTCATTCATTAACATTTCTATTTCTACACACATACCAAAAAAAACCTTGGAAATGGAATTTTGTTATCCATTGCAAAAATCTGGAGTTGTATTGACATCTGGAAATGTTTGAAAAATTTAAAAAGCAACCATCTCATTTATCCCTTATGTTTTAATTTATTTTAAAGTAATGTTTATTTTAACTTTGTCACATTTTTTAAAAATTTTATTTTTATGTATGTTTTACATCCATGCTATGTTAGTCAAGAAGGAACATGTATATACTTTATAAGTAAATAATTAAGGGCTATATGATTAAAATATTTTTGCTGAGACGTGGCTACATGGTTTTTATAAAAGGCCACCATTTTACTGCCCAGAAAGTATCATTGTTGACTGCCTGCTAGGTGACATACTTATCATATTGACCTTACTTAATCTTAACAATATCTCTAAGAGATGGGCACTCGAATATTTCTTATCTTATGGAACAGAAAACTAGGGTTAAAAGAAGTTAAATGAAAGCCACAAAACTATAGAGCATGAAGTGATTGAATAGAAATTGGAACACAGTTCTTCCTGGCTGCTCCAAGGACATAATGGTAACCGTGTTGCTCCCCCACTCTCCTAAACACAGAATTGTAGTGACACTGGGCAGCAAAATAAATTGAGCAGAATTATAGTAGAAAATTCAGAATGGTTAAGTTAAAAGGTATTTAGCTATATTTTAGTGACATATATACAAGCAGTCTTCAACTTTCAAATGGTTTGTGCTCTAAACTTGTAAATCACATGTTAGGAAAGTAAAATGCATTTTCTTCTAGGAATAGGACTAATGATACTGGCCAGATTTCTGGACTGGACACAGTCCTACTTTTCTCACCACGTATCTGAATTATTAGACATTAGCAATGAAAAATAGTAGAAAATTGAACTTCTGCAATGTCAGCAACTGAATATACACAGAATCAGAATGTTGCTGCTTAAGGAAAAACATGCTCCCAAGGACTGTGATAATGTATAGGGAGATTTTCTGCCTGTTTCAAAGCAATAGTGCTCCTTCTCGTGGACTTCAGAAGTTAATGGCACCAGCTCTTTGCTGTGCTGTGTCATGTCCGACTCTTTGTGACCCCCTGGACTGTAGCCAGCCGGGCTCCTCTGTTCCATGGGGATTTTCCAGGCAAGAATACTGGAGTGGGTTGCCATGCCCTCCTCCTGAGTATCTTCCCAACCCAGGGATTGAATCCAGGTCTCCCACATTACAGGTGGATTCTTTACCCTCTGAGCCACCAGGAAAGCCCAAGAATACTGGAAGGGGTAGCATATCCTTTCTCCAGGGAATCTCCCTGACCCAGGATTCAAACCAGGCTCCTGCATTGCAGGCAGATTCATTACCAGATGAGCTACCAGGGAAAACCCCATGCTCTTTACAAGGCATAATGTAACCTCAAATTATTTAAATTTAATGTTCTTGATGTTATTGTTCAATCACTCGGTCATGTCTGACTCTTTTCAACCCCATGGACTATATAGCCTGCCAGGCTTCTCTGTCCATGGAATTTACCAGGCAAGAATACTGGAGTGGGTTGCCATTTCCTTCTCCAGGAGATCTTCCCAACCCCAGGATCAAATCTGTGTCTCCTGCATTGACAGGAGGATTCTTTACCAGAGTCACCAGGGAAGCCCCATGTTCTTGATAGAAGTGTATAATTACTGTTCTCTTACTTTTGTAAGAATTGATTAAGTCTGATTTTTGAGCTAAATGGAAAAATAGGGAAATGGATAAGAAAAAGAGGTATTAAGAGTTTGGTTTTCCTGAGATAATCAGGGAAAGTCTAAAGAAAAGGAGTAGAGAATAATAAGATTAGCAATGATGTGTATTTGTAAAAAAAAAAAAAAAAAAAAACAACCAAAAACAAAACACTGTCTTCAGTAAAACTGGAGTGGAGCGGAAAAAAGACACAGCATACAAGTGCTTATTTGAACCATTCACTGTGGTTCTGCCAGGTGCCCATTTTGCTGTTATATGATCATCTTGTTTTGGGATAAGGTAGGCCCTTCTTCCTCCCTCCCCCCAAGATTTCCTGGAGCTCAGTTGGTCTGGGGAAATTGGGTTGATGTGTGATGGTGACCAGGATGGATAGGCATCAGGTGTCCTACGGATGGACATCAGGCATGTGGATCACAAGAACATCCTCAAGGTAGCTTTGAGAGCAGAGAAAGACCAATGCCCAAATCGTGAGTCCAGAGTTTCTAAATCAGGAAGCACATAAGGGGCCACATTATTCTTTCTGGCAATGAATTAAAATGAACAAGCTCCACTGAGAGAAATATTTAACTAATCACTCTGAAAACTCCTAGGATTCCCTACTCCAAAGAGGACAAACATTAGCATTGGAATACTTTTCAGAAAACTAGTCATTCTCATCTTTAACAGAAAAATGTTTGATGTATTTTCTATCAGCTTCCCTAGGATTTAGCACTTAGAAATATACTGTATATGCTGGCTACTCTCTTCTTCCTTACAATATCTTTTTTTTTTTTTTTTTTTTTTTGGCTTAAAAAGAAATTTATTGTCTCACAGTTCTGGAGGTTAGAGGTCCAAGATAGGTGTTAGTAGGTTTGGTTGACAAACCTGAGGCCTCTCTCTTTGGCCTCTCTCCTGAGGCCTTGCTTCTGAGGTCTCTCTCCTTGGCCTCTCTCCTGAGGCCTCTCTCCTGAAGCCTCTCTCCTGAGGCCTCTCTCCTGAGGCCTCTCTCCTGAAGCCTCTCTCCTGAGGCCTCTGTCCTTGGTCTCTTTCCTGAGGCCTCTCTCCTGAAGCCTCTCTCCTGAGGCCTCTGTCCTTGGTCTCTTTCCTGAGGCCTCTCTCCTGAGGCCTCTCTCCTGAGGCCTCTCTCCTGAAGCCTCTCTCCTGAGGCTTCTGTCCTTGGTCTCTCTCTCTGAGGCCTCTCTCCTTGGCTTCTCTCCTGAGGCCTCTCTCCTTGGCTTGTAGGTGGCTGCCTTCTCATTGTGTCCTCCCATGATCTTTTCTCTGTGTCTCTCTTCTTATGGATGGGGCCCCATCATGATGTCCTTATTTAAACCTAATCACCTCTTAAAGACCTTTTTGTCCTTCCCAGTTTTATTGAGATATAACTGACATATAATTAAGTACCATATAAATTTAAGATGTACAGCATAATCATTTGACTTACATACAGCATAAGATGGGCTTCCCAGATGGTGCTAGTGGTAAAGAATCCACCTGCCAATGCAGGAGATATAAGAGATATGGATTTGATCTGTCAGTTGGGAAGATCCCCTGGAAGAGGGCATGGCAACCCTCTCCAGTATTCTTGCCCAGAGAATTTCATGGACAGAGGAGCCATGAAATTCTCAGTCCACAGGGTTGCAAAGGATTAGACATGACTGAAGTGACTTCACACACATACACACACACACACACAGCATAAAATGATTATCAATAAGTTTTGTGAACATCCATCATCTCACACAAATAGAAAATAAAAGAAAACTTTGAATGTATTTTTCCTTGTGATGAGGCTTCCCTGGCGGCTCAGATGGTAAAGTGTCTACCTGCATTGCAGGAGACCTGGGATCGATCCCTGGGTCAGGAAGATCCCCTGGAGAAGGAAAATGGCAACCCACTCCAGTATTCTTGCCTGGGAAATGCCATGGATGGAGGAGTCTGGTGGGCTATACTCCATGGGGCTGCAAAGAGTCAGATACGACTGAGCGACTTCCCTTTCACTTTCTTCCTTGTGAAGAGCACTCTAAGGATTTACTGTCTTAACTTTTGTATACAACATACAGAAGTGCTAATTATTTTTCATCATGTTGTACATTACACCCCTGGACTTATTTATCTTATAACTGGATAGATAAGTTTGTACTTTTTGACTGCCTTCATCTAATCCCACCCAACCCCCAACCCCTGGGCTCTGGAAACCATAAATCTGAGCTCTTTCTTCATGAGTTAATTTGTTTCCTTATTTTTGAAGTATAAATTGACCTATAATACTGTCTTAGTTTCTGTTATACAACAGAACAATTTGATATTTCTATACATTTCAAAATGATCATCACAGAAAGTCTAGTCACCATCTGTCACCATACAAAGATGTTACGTAATCATTGACTATATTCCCCATGCTGTGCATTTCATACCTGTGACTCATTTATCTTGTGGAAATTTGTAAGCTCTCAATCTCCCTCACCTAGTTCTTTCTTTCCTTCATGCCCCTCCCCTCTGGCAACCATCTATTTGTTCTCTGTATTTGTGACTGTTTCTGTTTTGTTATGTTTGCTCATTTGTTTTGTTTTTTTGATTCCACATATAAGTGAAATCCTCATATAAGTAAATCTTACTTATTTCACTTATCAGAATATTCTCTAGATCCACCCATGTTATCCCAAATGGCAAGATTGCACTCATTTTTGAATGGCTCAGTAATATTCAGTTGGTACATATATACCACATATTCTTTGCCCATTCATCTATTGATGGACACTTAGGTTGCTTCTGGATCTTGGTTATTATAATTAAATGAACTCCTACTTTGAACATAGGGATGGTGGTGTTTTAGTTGCTAAGTTGTGTCTGACTCTTGCAATCCCATCGACTGTGGCCTGCCAGGCTCCTCTGTCCATAGGATTTTCCAGGCAAGAATACTGGAGTGGGTTGCCATTTCCTTCTCCAGGGGATCTTCCTGATCTAGGGATCAAACCTGGGTCTCCTGCACTGCAGGCAGATTCTTTACAGACTGAGCTACCAGGAAGTCCTAAACCTAAGGGTGCATGTATCTTTTTGAATTAGTGTTTCAATATTCTTCAGATAAATACCCAGGAGTGGAACTGCTGAATTGTATAGTTGTTCTGTTTTTAACTTCTTGAGGAATCGCCATACACTTTTCCATAGTGGCTGCACCAATTTACATTCCCATCAACATTGTGCTAGGGTTTCCTTTTCTCCACATCCTTGCCAGCACCTGTTCTTTGCTGTCTTTTTGATAATAGCCATTCTGACAAGTGTGAGGTGATATTTCGTTGTGGTTTTGGTTTGCATTTCCATGATTAGTGATGTTGAGTATCTTCCCACATGCCTGTTGGCCATCTGTATGTCGTTTTTGGAAAAAAATGTGTCTTCAGATGCTCTGCTCATTTTTAAATCAGGTTGATTTTTGTTTGCTTTTATTTATTTTCGAATTTGTTAATTTTTATTGGATATTTGTTTTGATGTTGAGTTGTATAAACTCTTTAATATTTTGGTTGTTAACCCCTTATTCGATAGATCATTTACAAATGTCTTCAGTAGGTAGCCTTTTCATTTTGTCGCTTGTTTCCTTCACTGTTCAAACGCTTTTTAATTTTTTAATTAAAAAATTATTTATTTTTATTTTTATTTGTATTGGTTGCACTGGGTCTTCGTTGCTGTGTGCTGGCTTTCTCTAGTTGTAGTGGGTGGGCTACTCTCCAGTTGGGGTGTGCTGGCTCCTGACTGCAGTGGCTTCTCTTGTTGCAGAGCACAGGCCCCAGGCGTGAAGGGTTCAGTAGCTACATCACATGGGCTCTGTAGTTGTGGCACACAGGCTTAGCTGCCCCTGGCACGGGGGATCATCCTGGACCAGGGATTGAACCCATGACTCCTGCATTAGCAGGCAGATTCTCAACCACTGGACCACCAGGGAAGTCCTCAAAAGCTTTTTAGTTTGGCGTAGTCTCATTTGTTTAGTTTTGTTTTCCTTACCGCAGGAGAAAAATCTCCCCAAAATATTACTAAGACCAACTACAAAGACCAAGATTATACTGCCTATGTTTTCCTATAGAAGTTTTATGGAGAAGATTTTCAACACAGTGAATATAGAGGGAAACCACTTTAACATATAAGCACCATAGATGATAAGTCTATAGGCAATTTCATATTCAACCGTAAAAAGCTGAAAATATTTCTTCCAAATCCAGGAATAAGATGAGAATGCCCACTCTTGCCACTTTTATTCAATATGGTATTGGAAGTCCTAACCACAGAAAGAAAAAGAAATAAAAGGAATCCAAATTGGAAAGGAAGAAGTAAAATTGCTGCTGTTTGCTGATGACATGATACTATGCACAGAAAATCTTAAAGATACCACCAAAAGCTACTTAGAATGCATCAGTGAGCTTGGTAAAATTGCAGGATACAAAATTAGTATACAGAGATTTGTTGCCTTTCTATACACTAACAGTGAACTATCAGAAAGAGAAATTTAGGGGAAAATCCCAATTATAATGGCATCAAAAAGGAATAAAATACCTAAGAATAAATCTAGCTAAGGATATAAAAGACCTGTACTCAGAAAACTGTAAGACGCAGATGAAAGAAATTGAAGAGGACACTAGCAGATGGGAAGATACACTGTGTTCATGGATTAGAAGTATTAATATTCTTAAAATGGCTACACTACCCAAGGCAATCTACAGATTCAATGCAATCTTTATCAAAATACCAGTGGCATTTTTCACAGAATTATAAAAAATAGTTCTAAAATTTGTATGAAAGTGCAAAAGACCTTGGATAGCCAATATAATTTTGAGAGAAGAACAAACCTGGAGATATTATGCTCCCTCATTTCAAACTATATCAGAAAGCGACAGTAATCAAAACAGTTTGATACTGGCACAAAAACAGATACATAGATCGATGGAACAAAATCAAGAGCCCAGAAACTGAGCCACATTTATATGAACATTTCATTTACAACAAAGGAGGTAAGAATATAAAAAGACAGGCTTTTCAATAACTGGTGTTGGGGGAAACTGAAAAACTACATGCAAAAGAATCAAGCTGAATTACTTTCTCATACCATATTCAAAATTAAATTCAAAGTGGATTAAGGACTTAAATATAAGAGCTGAAACCATAAATCTTCTAGAAGAATACAGTACATGTTTAAATTCCTTGTCGTTTAGCTTCTTGGTCCTCATCATCCCTAACCTTGAGATAGGGCATGCTGCTGCTGCTGCTAAGTCGCTTCAGTCGTGTCTGACTCTGTGCGACCCCTCAGACGGCAGCCTACCAGGCTCCCCCGTCCCTGGGATTCTCCAGGCAAGAACACTGGAGTGGGTTGCCATTTCCTTCTCCAATGCGTGAAACTGAAGTCACTCAGTCATGTCAGACTCCTCGCGACCCCATGGACTGCAGCCCACCAGGCTCCACCATCCATAGGATTCTCCAGGCAAGAGTACTGGAGTGGGGTGCCATTGCCTTCTCCTTGAGATAGGGCATAAATTACTGTTATTCACCTTCTTCCTCCTTGAAACTTTTGTCTCCCACTGAACTCCTGTCACTCTCCTTCTACTTTTTAAAATGTCTCATTTCTGTCTGTCTATGACTTTACATTAACAGCATTTCTGAATTTAAATATCTTTTAACTTTCTTCTTTCAGCTCTGTTTTTTTCCTTAAACACTTCCATGGGGTGTCATTCACATCCGACTCGAACAATTACCACCATTGAATGATCCCCACGTACAACTGACCCTTGAACAACATGGTTTGAACTACCAGGTCCACTTACATGTGGATTTTTTTCAATGAACATTTACAACAGCTTCTGAAGTTGATTGAATCCATGGATGCAAGACCATAGACACAGAGGGCCAACTATAAAATTATTTACGGATTTTGGATGGCATGCAGGGCCAGTGTCCCTAGCCCCTGAGTTCTTCAAGGGTCTACTGTTTATCTTTGCCTCCCTCACATTTATATCTCTTGACCCCTAAAACCTCAAGAATTTGCATCGATGCTCAGCAGTAACTCAATGTGTTAAATCCAATAGGTTCTATTTCCTCAGTGGTTTCCCCTTCTTTTCTCTCTATGCAGTCCTATTGTCAGATTGGCAATTGGGAAGAATCATTTCCATCCTGAGCTGTAGGATTGCAACCCAAATACTCTCCCTACTTGTAGTTTTCATGTGTGAATTGTTGTTGTTGAAGTTGCCTTTTGCAAGCATATTATACATATAATATCATTGTGCAGAACAATAGGCCCGAGAGAAACCTGTGTGGGAATCCTGACCTACAGAGATAATAAATGGGTGCAGTTAAATGTTAAGCCAGTAAACTTGTAGTGGTTTGTTGCACAGAAATAGAAAATTAACCCAGTCCTCATGACATGGCAGCTAATACGCCTTGGATTGAGTAATCCGAGCAACAGCAAGAAGCCACTTGGGAAGCCTCCAAAGCATTTGTGGATATATTTAAAAGCCACCATAATAATAACAATAATAACTAAAGTTTTTTTATTTTTACTACTGCTAAATAATAATTCACTTAACATAAAAAAGTAGATAGCATTTTTGCATTCATTATATAGATGAGGAAACTGAAGCACTGAGAAATTATGTAATATTCCCAAGGTCATGGCTAGTAGTTGGCTGTGCTGGATGCCAGTCTCAATATCTTAACTCTGAAGCCTGAATTCCTAGCCACTATGTTAATTTTAGCAATGCAGTTAAAAAATAAGCTTCACAATAAAATCTGTAAACAGAACACTAAAATATTTGCCAGTGAAAATATAACTGACTGAATTCATAGTTAGTTCAATAACCATTTCTTTCTAATTAGGCGTGCTCGATTGACGACTGAAGTCTACCTGGAGGGGCAAATGGAATGGTTTGTTTAAAACTACATCTTCTATAATTTTCTCAAAAACATTTTATTAATGCCTTGAGTATCAACATCAAAAGTAAGCTTACTGGACTTCCCTGGTGGTCCAATAGTTAAGAATCCATCTTGCAAGCCGGGGACACAGGTTTGATCCCTGGGCCAGGAAGATAGCACATGCCATGGGGCAACTAAGCCCATGTACCCCAACTACTGAGCCCATGCTCTAGAGCCTGTGAGCCTGTGAGCCTCAGCTACCACACCACTGAAGCCCACGCACCCTAGAGCCCATGCTCTGCAAAAAGAGAACCCACTGCAGTGAGAAGCCCACGCACCAACTAGAGAAAGTCCACACACAGCAGCAAAGACCCAGTGCAGCCAAAAATAAACACAAAATTTTAAAACAAAAGTATGCTTACCAAATTAATGAATGGTGAAAATATAGTAGAGTAACCAATATATCAGACAACAGAATCAGGTTCCTAAAAAGTTTCATAGTATACCTAATAGGATGAAGTTTTTAAATGATAAAAAATAGAATTTTGACAACTGAGTACTAAATTGAGAAAACTGTCAATATTTGCACTCTAAAAATCAATTTTAGGCAGGTGTTAAACTGACTCTAAACTTAATGTACGTCAACACTGGTGCCATACATTAAGTGATGTGCCTGCCAGAACCTTGAATAGAATCAGGCAATTTTAGAAGCAGAAGTGATGGCACTCAGGCCAGACTTAGAGAAATAAATCCAATACTGACGCTACACTGAATTAGGAATACAAGAATTTATGAAGAACAGGTTAACAAGAATTCCAGGAGTCTTAATAAAGAGAAATAATGTTATCAGAGATACAATTAAACACCTGGGATATCTAATTTAGAAAAGAGAAGGAAAAAGGAACTTATATTTTCTGACATTTACTAGAAGAGCTGATATGAAAAAAAAATCATTTTCTTTTGTGTGGTTTCAGGAGGCAGGACTAAAATAAATGTGTAGACATTGTGGGGAGGCAGATTTTCAATCACTAGAAGACTGTTAACATTTTAGTCATCTTACAGCAGTCCAGACTGTCTTAGAAGGTGGTGACTTCTCAGACACTAGAGGAATTCCAAAAGTAGCTGAATGGCCACTTGTCAGATGCTGTAGGAAAGATCCAGTTGGTAGGCAGAAAGTTGGGAAAAAATTACTTCTAAATTACCTTCAAACTCTGTTTTCAGTTTTATCCTGAGTCCTCAATATCTCCTCATCCTTAATTTCCACTGTTAATTTCCACTTATTAAACCTTGTCCCCAGCCAAGGGTGGCTGCTCCCTGTTCCCCATACCCACTTTTCATTTCTCGGCTCTGTACTTTTCTTATCTTCTTTCCTTCACTTAGATTGACTATTACCATCTTACATGATTGCCATAGTCACACCTACCCTTGAAGATCAAGTACAAAGCTTCTGCATCTCTGATCTTTTCCCCAATAATCAATTATCCTCTTCATTTCCTTAGCACTATATTTATCTCTCTTGCATAGTTTTTTGGACACTCTGTCTTGTAAAAGACATTTTTAATCTTTATTCCCTATGAAATTGAAAGCTACTTGAAGGCAAGGACCATCTATTGCTCATTTCAGCATTTCTGTTCAGTGTTAAGTATGACTGCCAGTGATAGCCTTAATAAGACATGCTTAATAAATTGGATGTGACAGAGTTACTGCATGAAATCAATAGCAATATTGGAAGGGTCATTTAAATATATTTTTCTGATTAAATATGCTTCTGAAATGAAATATTTGTGCCTCTTTCATTGACCCTAATTCTTTTTTTTTTCTGCCTGATTTTTCAAACTGTGGTATAGTGCATGGCACTTATTTTAACCATATTGAAGTGTATAAGAGCATTTAGTACATTCATGGGATTCATAAGTGTACTATCATCACCACTAAGGAGTTCCAGAACTTTTTCATCACCCAAACAGGAAACCCCATACCCAATAAGCAGTCACTCCCTATCTGCCTCCCTCCCAGCCCCTGGCAATTGCTAACCTGCTTTTTGTTTCTATCTTCTTTGTTCTTTCACAACTCTAACACAAAATATTGCGCCAAGTAAATATTTGTCAAACTAAATTTGAATAAGAAGGAACTCCTCCAAAATATGTATGATGGAACAGAAATAAATAATAGGAGAGATCTATATTTTAAAGTGCAAATTATTTTAAAAGGATATTGTTTATGAGCATAACAATTCTGAGCATTGTATCGAAGAATTCTAGTGATTTTGTCAAGCAAGAACTTTGAAATAAAAAGTGCTATGCAAATGCTTAAAAAATTGATGAGCTATAAAAGCAAATCAGAAATTAGCTGTGCAAAAGTATTTTGGAAGAAAGTGTTAAAGTCTAATTGTCTAATTTTTCAATTAGAACTAATTTTCTTCCAAATACACGCGAATGATTAAGATGGCAAAAACCAACTTAGGAGTTGGTTTTAAAGAGATTTTAGGTTTTCCATATAGTCTTCACTGCTTATTTAGTAGTATTCTTATATAAAAAAGCTCATTTGGTGATATTCAAATACTTTTTTTTTTTAATTTTGCCTTCTTAAAACCATCCAAGGGCTGCCCCTGGCAGTACAGTGATGAATGCTCTGCACCTCCATCACAGAGGGCAGGGGTTAGATCCCTGGTGGGGGAACCAAGATCCCACATGTTTCAGCCAAAAGAAATTCAAGACAGGAGGATTTCTTTGTTGTGTGCTTGTGAGATTTCTGGGCTCTGGAAGATGCACAGAGGTGAGTCCCCATGCCGGTTGTCACTTCCGTGCAAAACCTCGCTGAAAATTCTGGCACTGCTTAGCAAGCTCATCCATTACTGGCTGCAAAAACCTGAGCTTAACACATGAACATGTTCCTTTAATTCTTCTCTTCTGGCATTGCTTTATACTTTTACACTTTTTATTCCTGCTGCTGGAGAATTCGCTGTTTTAGGCCTCAGTTTCTCCATCAGATAAACTGGTTACATAGCTCTTGTAACTGAGAGAAACTGCATTTTCTGTTTAGTATTAAGAGCACTCTCACTGCAGAGGGTTTTCCAAAATATAATGATGCAATGGCTCACAAGTGACAAATAAGTTAATTAAATTCAGTGACATTAAACTAACCATAAAACTCCCAGTGTGCACAAAATGACTCACTTCCAACAAGCCCCGTTTAATATCATGAAATTGTAAAGGGTTATGATTTAGTTAGCTACTATTCCAAACAATCTAGAGGCCAAAATGAAGAGCATCTTTTTGGCTGAAGAAGAGTACTACTTTGCTGCCATAATTATTTTTACTTATTTTAACCCATTCAGGACCTTTCTTAAGTTACATTTTATTTCTTTGTATATCACAGGGGAAAAAGATGGAATGAGGGAATTTCTCAAATCGTTATAAATGGAAGTGGAAAATGTAGTAAATATATAAAGAGAACAAATGAAGTGGGGAATCTTTCAAAAAGTGGCAGGACTGTTGATTGGAAGATATGGTAAATGTCTTATAGGGACTTCCCTGGTGTTCCAGTGGTTAAGACTCCATGATTCCATTGCATGGGTTCCATTCCTGTTCGGGGAACTAAGATTCTGGGTGTTAGGGGAAGGGGTGGGGAGTCTTATTGCCAGATGTAATGTAAATAAATGCGTACTGTCTTTCTGGGACTTACCTTGACAATGGTCTTAACAATGTACATATTCTTTGCATAAGCAATATCACTTCTAGGAACTGATTCTAGGGAAAGAATTTGATAAGTGAGAAACACGTATGAACAAGAATGTTCAAGTGTTATTTATAATGGGGAAAATAATTTTAAAAATCCCTAACATCCAAAAATAAGGGGTTAGTTAACAAATTATAGAGCATGTAGTTTATTAAATACTAGTAGTTTATTAAATACTAGACAATTATTAAAAATGATTATGTAGTTCTATATTATTGTCATGGAGAGAAGGTACAGTAAAATACTTAATGATAAAAAGTTGATGAGACAGCATGCAAAGGATGAGTCCATTGTAATTAAATGTGTATAAAAGTACACATGTGAAGGAACCCACAGAAAAGAAGTTCTGCAAAGATAAACAATGAAATTTTAACAAAAATTATCTCTAGGTGGTACACTTATGTAGGGGACTTTTTCTTTTCTGCTTGTTCCCTAATTTTGCTAATTATCACAGATTTCCTAATTATCACAGAATTCTTATGAAATTTAAGAGCTTTTTAATATTTAATTTAAATAATAAATTAGAATGCTAATATTTAAATTTAAATAGCTTTTTCTAAACCTAAATTCTATTGAATTACCTAAAATCTACTGCATTGTTCCCAGATGACTATATAAACTGCAAAAATAATAAACGTGGATAGGTAGATGGATGGATGGATGGAGAACTTATCATGAGCAATCACATTATTGAAGCTCTGCTATTCACACAAAATCACCTGTTTAAAGAATGTATTAGGAAGCTCTTCTGCTAAGAATATTTGAAAATGAAATGACTTTAGTAAGTTTGAATGACTTTATTTTCAATTCAGTGTATATTTATATAAGTTCCATTTTATAAAAAGATGTATAGTGAGCCCAGTTTATCTCAAACTAAATGATATGACTAAGTGATTCTGATGCTGTCCCCTTTATAGCTTAGACTAGAAAACTATTAAGACGGACAAATAGCTCTTTTGTGATAATGTTTGTGCCATAATTCTTTCAAGGATATGTATTAAACAGCTAGCAGCACAATAATGTTCCATAGCAAACTACTCTAAAACTTTATTGCTGCAAAAATGCACATAAATGCTCATGGATCTGTTGGTGGCTACGGCCTGACTGATCTAGACTGGCTTTGCTGTGAAGGTATGCTTCAGAAAGCAGACTGGCTGGACTTGGAGCCAGGCCTTGCACTGGGTTCACTCGTGTTTGTTCTGGGATAAAGGAGCAGCAGCTAGCTAAGGCATGTTCTTCTCGTGGCAGATCATGGGAGCACAAAAACCAGGCAGAATTACACAAATACATCTCACCTGTAGCCTCTTCTCACTTCCATTATCCAAAGCAAGTCACAGGGCCAAAGTCTGAGGGTTAGGGAAGAATATTTTACCCAAAGGGAAGGGAAAGTGATTGAATACTGGTTAAACAATACTCCTAGTCATTTCAGTGACCCAGAAGGAACCTACAAGATACTGAATGGGGAAAAAAAATCAGTAACAGGAGACTTTAATTTGGGGGTTTATAGAAATTAAGTCAGCTCTTGAATGGGCGTTTCCACCACAATATATTTTTGTGTTCATGTCTGGTCTACCTTTTCCCTCTTTCCTAGCCCACTAAATCTATCCCACTCAGTGAACCATCTTCCCACGTGTGAGGCCAGAACTACACTGTGGGAGCAGGCATTCTGTGTACCTCAATGGTTTTTCATAGGCTGAGGAATATCTGCTCACTTAACTGGAAACCTTCACAGCAAATCTCCCTGAAGAACAACCAAAATAAGTTGAATAGTTCTCCCCAAAGAGAATCTTATTTACCATAAATCTGAAGATAGTCATGGAAAGGTGTTTTTCCTCTATGACTGCTATATTCTAAGGATAAAAGGAGAAATGGAAGTTGAACATGGTTGTATTTAATTCTCTCTGGGTGAAAATCAGGAGTCAAGAATGTCACTGGACAATACAATCGTCCTCCGCCAAGAGCTCTCCTCTCTGTCACCACAGTATCTGCTGTGTAAAAACCTTCAAACATGCCCTTGCTTAATCTCCATCCAACTGCCAGAGTTCTCCCACCCTCCCACTTCCTGCTTTTATCCCCAGCGTGGTGTAGTTTACGTTGTATCATCCATAGCACAGAGAGGAAGGGTAGCATATTCTCTTGATACCTATTTGAAATGTGCCCAAAAATACAAATAAGAGGAAGAAAGAAGGAAAATCACAAGTAAGCACCATGGAGATCTAGGCTGTCTCATGAGACCTGCAGCATGGAGGTGAATTTGAACTGGTTCCGGGAAACATAGCAGAGTTGTAGATGGTCACAGAAGACAATCTGCATAAATCTGAACTCTTGCCAAGAAAAATCTGTGCTTAAGGTGAGAATACCACCTACCAATATAATTAAAGCCCACAGCGGAAAGTTAGAGGAGGGGAAGGGAGTCCTGTCAGTTTTGCTGAAGTCAGTCCTTTGGGAGGCTCCTTCCTCTTTCTAGTTTTCTATTCTTGAGGACCACAGGGTGGTGAGACTCTGAGTCATTATGAAGAAAATGAACAGTCAAGGTATTTAAGTGGAGGGTGGGGGTGGACAGCAGAGGGCTTACCCCATCCCACTCCTCTCGCAGCCCCCTGCAAACTGGGAAGACACTAGTTCCTGTTCAAACCAGCTCAGTTCCTTCCTTCAGTTCCAAATATAATATCAGAAAGTGGAAAAAATATATATACTTTTCAGTCTTTGCCTAATGCATTTTCTGTCAAATTAAGACCAGAATTTACTTGACTAAGGTAGCTTTATTTTTCAAGAAAAGAGACACTTTGGGGAAAATTGAAATAAAGAAATAGATAATTCATTATAGATTATTTAAAACTTACATTTAATTAACTATACAACCTATATGGTATCCATAAAGCAGGGACTTTGTGCATTTAGCTGTAGTGCTGTTTGCTGGATGGCTGGTTAGGTTTAAAACTTTTGAAGATCTAATCCTAAACTGGAAGTAAGAGAATTAATTGTTTAATATATACAATGACAATAAATAGATGCAAAATACTGATTAACAGAGAGTTTGGGGATTAAGATGAAGTAAATGTATTATAGGTATTCTGCCAAAATTATGCAACTAAAATGATTAGATGTTAATTAGGTTTTCACGATTAAAGCTTAAACATTCTAAAAATAAAATACTTCTAAAACTGCCACCATAGTAAAACAAATATTTTTATCCAAGGGACTGCACTGTCTGGTTTGACCTCTCAGTAATATTCAATACCAATGACTACACCTTCCTTCCTGAAATGTTATTTTCTTTGCTCCAGAATTATTCAACATCTCTCCAGCCCAGAGCCACCTTTGATAGCTCCTTCTCTTCAACAAAACCTCTTAACATTGTGCTTCTTCAGGGCTGAAAATGAGCTTCTTCTTCCCCAGTCATTCTGTACTCACTCTATACAATGGCATCAAATGCCATCTAGATGCTGCTGTTGCTAAGTCGCTTCAGTCGTGTCTGACTCTGTGCGACCCCATAGACGGGCAGCCCACCAGGCTCCCCCGTCCCTGGGATTCTCCAGGCAAGCACACTGGACTGGGTTGCTGTTTCCTTCTCCAATGCATGAAAGTGAAAAGTGAAAGTGAAATTGTTCAGTTGTGTCCAACTCTTAGCGACCCCATGGACTGCAGCCTACCAGGCTCCTCCGTCCATGGGATTCTCCAGGCAAGAGTACTGGAGTGGGGTGCCATTGCCTTCTCTGCATCTAGATGCTAAAGGTTCCTAAATATGTAATTCCCAACCAGATCTATTTTCTGACTTCCAAACCTGTATACACAACTATCTGTCTGACTCTTTCACTTAATTCCCTGACAAGATCTCAGCGTCAAGGCCAGAATGGATTTTTCAGTTTCCTTCCTAAATTTCTAACTATATCAAATATGTCAATGACATCACTATTTACTTAGTGATTTAAGGAAGTAGAAGAGAAGCTTAGAGGTTGTAGTTAATGTTTCCATTCTCACTCCCAGTCCATCAGTAAATGTTATTTTTCTTATCTCCAGATTATAGCTCTATCTGTCCTCTTTTCCTCACTGCCATGTTTTAAATCGCATCTAAACCGTTCCATCTCTCTCATGTGGACTATTGCCATGGTCTCCAAAGTGGTTTCCCTTCTTCCACTCTTATTTATTTTAGCCTATTTCCCACATACCACAAAATGGTATTAAAATGTAAATAAGTTCCTGCTGCTTCTCCACTCAAGAGGCTTCAATGGCTCCCCATGAGACTAAAAAGATAAATTCTGAAGACATCTCATGAACTGGGTCCCCAGTGTCTGCCATTCTCCTCTTATTGTGCTCCAATCACTCTAGTCCTTCTTCCGTTTCTGTAATGGCATCAAGCTCTTTCCCACCTCTGAACTTCTGCCCCTCTGTTCTTTGTTTCCATCTGGAACGTTCTCCCCAAGTCTTCCTTTATCTAATTCTAATTCTAATTCTTCCTTCATTTTCTCAGAGAGCTTTTCTTGATGAACACCCTCTTTTCCAAACCAGCTTAAGTTCTCCTATTATATATACACCCTTACTTCATAGCACGAGTCATAGTTTGTAAATGTATATCTATTTGTTTAATAACTTTCTTCCCCATTGGACTGTGAGGTCCTTATGCCAGGAATCCCTACTGTATCCAGTTCTAGAACAATGCCTGAGTAAATTTTTAATGTTGGCTGTGTGATTAGTTGAAGTGATATATTTATACAACATTATGTGCTGAACTCTTAATGAAATTAAGTTGGTTTCATAAATAGCCTCTAGTTAATTACCCCATGTGTTGTTTATAAAATGTACATAATACTCTATCAAATATATATGACAAAATACACTTAATCATTTCCTGTTATCTGAGAAGTGTTACCTATTTTTGCTACTGTAACTAACACTGCTACGATAGAGCTATTTCCTTCTTAGAAACTCACAGACGTGGGGACCACAGGATGACAATTTTTCATCCCTCTACCCACAGGATTACCAGTATTTCTTTGAAAGTATTATAACAAATAGCAGTACCCCCAAAATGACTAATCTTGAATAATTAGGCCAAACGTTTTAAAAGCTTATCAAAGAAAACATGCCTACCCTTCATGAACTCCACTCCTACAGGAAAGTCTCCCCATGTGGGTCACCTACTCACTGTATGAGTCACAACAGTATTGACATTAGTAAAGTCTAATTTCTTAAAAGTCCTCAAGTCCCAGGAACATTTTCCATTATATGTTATGAATGGTTAAATTATGACACCAGGATGTCTGTTGGGAAGATATGTTTATTGTGAATATGATATCATAAATCTTATCTAGAGGCAAGGTTTTTCATTGACTCAGCTATCAAGAGCAATAAAAAAACTTGTTCTTTTAACTTATTACTTATAGCCAGAAACTCATTACCTTTACTCAAGGATGCATTACAAAAACTTGAATTAGGAACACTAAATATTTTTTAAATAAGATTTCTTTCTAAAGAAAGGTGCTAGAACCTGAAAGGGACTCCCCTGGTGGCCCAGTGGTTCAGACTCCTTCCAATGCAGGGGGTTAGGGTTCCATCCCCTGTCAGGGAGCTAAGATTCCCACATGCCTTGAAGCCAGTAAACCAGAACACAAAACAGGAGCAATATTGTTACAAATTCAGTAAATACTTTAAAAATTGTGAAAAAAAACATTTAAAAAAGATATTAGATTCTGAAAAATATTTTTTAAATACCTTTTTTCTTTTAAAGAAAAAAAAGAGTATATTGACTTTCAGATGGAAACAGACATAGAACAGGAGGCAGGTGAAGGGATAATCCTTTCAGAGTCTACAGCACACTTTCTTAAAGCTGGGGGTCAAGGCCCTAGCAGATAGAATTGCAATTCTGTTCCAGAAAGAGGCCTGCTTTGGGCCAGTTCTGGATGGTGAGTGCAGTGATGGGTTTGCTCACACTAGTTAGTCGTGTCTGACTCTGTGACGTCGTGGACTGGAACCTGCCAGGCCCCTCTGTCCACGGGATTCTCCAGGCAAGCATACTGGAGTGGGTTGTCATTTCCTTCTCCTGTGATGAGGTGGATTTGAACCTAATCTGGTCCAGTTAACTCTTGGAAACTGTGACAGTTCCATGCCCAGTGTACTGGGGCTCTTTTGGACTCGACATGATGGGATTCCTGGGCTTCTCTTTCAAACAGGCTCGAGTCCACCCCTGGGGCTGAACTAAATTTTTCAGAAATACTTACTTCACTAATGGAGTTCTTTCTTCTTTCTTCCCTCCTTCCATCCCTCCCTTCTTTGCTTCCTTCCTTCCTTTCAACTAATAAATAGCTCCCCCCACTGCACCACCAACCCAGGGCCCACTGTGCTAGACACTCCAGAAGATAAAAAGAAGGTTCTGCAAAGCTCAAGCCTCAAGCAGGATGGATTAGACTCATGCAAACATACTGGCACAGTGTAAACAGACCCCAATAAGAGCCAAAGGGGAGATCCAGGTAAGTGAGGGGGAGATGCCTCTAGCTGGCACGATCAGTAAAGATTTCCACAGAGCAGGCACTTCAGACAGCTCAAGGAAAAACAGGGTAGGATTTAGATACGCAGAGATGAGGCCTGCGGATAGGAGTAAGAAAGGGAATCCAGGGCAAAGGAAATAGATGTCCCCATTAAAATGTCTTTTCTTTTCTCTTTGTCTTTCTTGGCTGGGTGTTCTGGGGCAGTGCTCCTTTTAATGTACAGATGAATTACCTGGCAATCTTGTTAAAATGCAGATTCTGATTCACCTGGTCTGGGTAGACAGAAATCTGCACCTCTAACAAGCTTCCAAGGAATACTGAAGCTGCTAGTCTGAAATGTGCACTTTCAGTGGCAAAGTCCTAAGCTGCACTTTGGCAAGGTGAGGCTGTGTCAGTGGGGATTACAGGGTTACCCATGGCTGGGCAGGTCCACATGGCCTGAGAGCCTCTGGCCATGCACTACGTGCTTCTCTCACTGTTAGTCTTTGACAGGACTCAGGGGACACAACAAACAGAAGGGAAGGAGCTGCCGGATGCAACAGAGATGACCTGTCCTCAGTTTGTGAACGGATTGCATCATTCTCTCCTGTCAATGAGCAGCGCAGAGACCAGGGAGAGATGGCAGCCCTGTGTGTGTAAGCAGAAGAAGGAATTCTTTGTTCGCTCAAAGCCTAGCCGCTTTTCTGGATCTTGGCAGAGAAAGTCATTTTAAAACAAAACTAGGTCCTTCAAAAGCATCGATTAGGATGCTTCAGTCTATCAAACTCTGAATTTAACGCAACAAACAAGATCTGAGTTAAGGTGGAGGGGTAGCTGAAGGTGATCGTTAGTTGTCTTAGTAGATTTTTATTTCTCAGCTGGATACTATTCTTCAGGAAGGATTTTTAATTCAAGAGAGAAGAGGAGTTACACCTGAATATTTGTGATTGAAATTCAGAACTAGTCACTGTCTAAACTTATGTATGTCTTAGTAAATCCTGAGTCCTAACTTAATAAGTACAAATGTTGACATCTTTATTAATTCCCCTTCCCAACCCAGCCTTAGGCCTTTTCTTTGGAAACAGTAATAGGTGAAAACACTAGGACACTTGGGCAGGGGAAGGTGGAAATTTTATAAAAAAAAAAAGCACCTTCTATATAAGTAAAATTGTTTTTGTGAAAGTAGGAATGCTATATTGCATCTGTAGAGATAAAATATGATTGCTATAGCACAGAGGCTTCTTAGAAACAGCTTGGATTGGAAATTCAAAATGCACTATAGGTTTCCCTCTCCCATTTTTCTGGAAGTTACCAAGATAGTGGTCATGGGTGGAAAGTAGTATTTATTCAGCACTTCCTGTGGGCAGGTACTATGCTAAATATTATGTGTATGTTCCTTTTTAATCGTCCAATTAAAACCAAGTGCATTTTTTGGAGATTAGAAATTTGGTATTTAGACTTTGCCCAAGGCTATAAACAAGAAGAGTTGAAGCACAGGTTCAAACATAATCTGTCTAAAATAAAATTCATGTCCTTTCTCCCATGGTATGCAATTGTTTAAAACCAGAGCAATGAAGTCCAAGACATAACCCAGTCTTTTTGCAAGACTAAAACTTCTTTGGTTTTATTTTTTTCAAGGAACTGCTTCTTGTTTTATTCGATGTCTTATCTATACGTTGGTATACGAAAGTTGAAGCAGCTTAGAGGATAAAGTAATATCATTAAAGAAGCAAAAGGAGCTTTGAGGAAAATGGAAGGCAAATAAAGATGAAAGGAAGACTGAGAATGGCTGTTTGTCATGCCTCTAAGCAATGTTCTCCTACAATGAATGGCAGTTGACTCAGTTCCACTATGTTTCATCTCAATAGTTAGTATTTACCCTGTTCTCAAAAGTACACTGCAGAGAAAGAAACTAGAGGTTTGTAGATTAGGGACAAAATGTTATCTTATAGCAACTCAGTCAAAAAAGAAGATCAACTCCAGTTATAAACTGGGTAGACACCTTAAAAAGTAAAATCACAGAACAAGTCTAATTGTGAAGGAAATAGACTAGGATCCCAGGCATAAGCTCATTATGCCTGGCACATATCCCATTGATAAGTGTAGAAGTGTTAGTCGCTCAGTTGTGTCCAGCTCTATGCAACCCCATAGACTGTAGCCCACCAGGCTCCTCTGTTCATGGGATTCTCCAGGCGAGATTACTACAGTAGGTAGCCATTCCCTTCACCAGGATCTTCACAACCCAGGACTAGAACCTGGGTCTTCTGCATTGCAGGTGGATTCTTTACCATCTTCTGTACCCGACCATATCCATGCCCCTAGAAATGAGACATCCCATTTCCAATCTACAAATGATACCTACAAGCAAGAGCCACAAATCTATCCTAGCCTGGGGAGGCTCACTACTGTTGCCAGGGGAATCACTATGGAAAGTGAAATGAGACCCCAGATTTCAAAAGAATCCATAGTTTTGAAGTCAGTGGATGGAAATAAATTATAAACTATAGAATGATAGGGAAAGGAACTAAAAGTTCTTCAATATATTGTTTATACCCCTCACAACCAGAATAGTTTCTCTTATCACTCCTCATACTGTGGAATTTTATTATGGAAATGTTCCTCCGAGACCCCAAAATATTCCTAAAACTGCATGTATCTTTGGAAAGGTTGATAGTCTTCCACAGATGAATGTGATTTAGTTTACTCAAGTTATTTTATTTAGTTCTAACTTGTGTTATATTAAAGAATGCTGATTTTTAAGACTAGAAAGCAATAGCCACTCTAGGTGAGATAGGAGACTAGGGGCACCTAGGAAAGGTTTTTTGTTTTTGTTTTTGTTTTTGTTTTTGTTTTTTTTTACAAATCCACACTTTTATTTATTTTCAATAAGTTTAAGTCCTCGAAGGGTACAGCATCACACGGATTCTGTGTCCAATGGCCTTAGCGGGAAGGTTGCTTCGGAATTTGGCACGAACCATGCCACTGTTTCCATGAGCTCGAGTCATCTTTCCCCAGATTACTCTGGTTTTGTTAGGTTTTCCACCAGGAGTTACTGTGTTGTTCTTTGCTTTGTACACATAGGCACATCTCTTGCCTAGATAGAATTCAGTTTCATCTCGAGCATATACACCTTCAATTTTCAGGAGAGCAGTGTGTTCCCTTTGGTTCTGTAGACCCCGTTTAGAGCCAGCAAAAATGGCCTTGGACCACAGCCTTCCAGACATATTTGTCATTTAAGAAGTCCTGTTCCCAGCAGGCCTCCACAGGGTCTAAGATGGCTGAAAGAGACCCCCTAGGAAAGGTTTTAGGGGAATATTGTGGGGAAAGGCACAAAAGGAGCAGAAAGGAGCTAAAGATTATTTTTACCTATTTTAAGACCAAGACTGGTGCTGTACTCACCGAGATAGGAAAAGAAATGTCCTCCTTTTTGACCCTTCTCTATAGAGTGCACCCAGCTCTGGTACCATTATAAACAGCAACTATTATTAATAAATGGGCTTCTCTGAGTTGGTCTAGGAAAATGAATGGTATGCCACACAACTCAAAGACTCTTTCAGGTCTAAAAACAATGCATAATTTTTGGTTGATCGAACCATATGAAATTGCCAATACTCAAGTGACTGTGACTAACAAAAATAGCGGTTTCACATGAATCAACCTAAAAGTTGATAAACTGAGGCTTCCTGAATTTCTCACCTGAAGTCACATCCTTGGAATGAAGAATTTGGAAATCTATTAACCATGCTGTATAGGATATTTTTTTAAAATACTGATTTTACTAGACTTGAAGATATACTGTGATTGATGATGCTATACCATAAGTGATGGTGTTAAAAATAGCAATGTTATAATGCACAGTTCCCTAGGTCAAGCTCTTTGTTCATGACAGTTCATTCCATTCGTTATTTGGACTATCTCCTTCTATAGCCATGGCAATCTAGGACACCTAAACATGCTGGTATTTTAGGCTGCGGTTGATAGTGGGCAAAGTTCAGGAGAACCCTACCTGAACTCAGTTTTTCTTGTACCACTCAATGCTCAGGTTCACCATGTGATCTGGTATCCTCATGGCCATGAGTTGACTTGTGCCAAAAGAGAAAACAGCTTTCATGGTTTCCTTTTCTATTCCAGAACATACGTCATTTACAAGTCTGCAATTTGGCATCTTCAGTACTATAGTTTTAGGGTCAGACTTTAAGTGACAAAGCCAAATATGCTTGTTTTCATGCTTATTGGATATTTCTGTAATTATATATAAGAAATCGGTAACAATAGTAGTTTTGGGGGAGGGAAATTTACTTTTTCTCTCTAGTGAATTTTTTTTTTCCTGTCTTGAGCTTCGTTTTTATCATCATATATTAATTACTATAAATAATAAAATAATTTTTTAAAATTCAATTAATTTAAAATTTACATAGACAAAGCATTTTACTTCATAAAAGAAGAAAGCCACTCCCTTTATAAATGTTTATATCCTGTTCTTCTTGCTCTCCTGTACAACCTTATCATTGTGATTTTAAAAAATAATTCTTAGGAACTGTGGGAAGTGAAACAGAGATACCAGAGATTTTGATGATGGAAATGGCTATTTATTCTGCAAATATTTGCAATTACCTGTTATGTGCTAGGTCCTGGGCCAGGTACTTCCTCCTTTCCATAACTTCTTACATAAACACCTAAGTTTTTTTTTTCCCTCTTTGCAAGGTCTGCATGCTTAAAATGCTTCCCATAGATAAGCAGTGGTCTGTTCTTCAGGAATGCAGCAACCAATGAGTTCACCTGCAGGAGGAATCTCCCAGGGCAATGAGGGCAGTCCTAGGTGTCTGGTTGAGGCAGAGACTGCACTGATGACGTCTGCTCCCGAGTGTGTGGGGGGGTGGGGGGTGGGAAACCATTTTGAGTTAGATCTGCAATGTTGAGAAAACAAAAGATAAAAAGGAAGATTTTTTAAAAAGGAAGGCGGTAGAAGGGAAGTGGCAATAGAAACTAGTACAGGAACTTTTTTTTTCCCTTCCAGTTTTCAGTTGAGTTCAGTCACTCAGTCGTGTACAACTCTTCATGATCCCATGGACTGCAGCACGCGAGGCTTCCCTGTCCATCACCAACTCCCAGAGCTCACTCAAACTCATGTCCATCGAGTCAGTGATGCCATCCAACCATCTCATCCTCTATCATCCCCTTCTCCTCTCACCTTCAATCTTTCCCAGCATCAGAGTCTTTTCAAATGAGTCAGTTCTTCCCATCAGGTGGCCAAATATTGGAGTTACAGCTTCAGCATCAGTCCTTCCAATGAATATTCAGGACTGATTTCCTTTAGGATGGACTGGTTGGATCTCCTTGTGGTCAAAGGGATTCTCAAGACTCTTCTCCAACACCACAGTTCAAAAGCATCAATTCTTCGGCACTCAGCTTTCTTTATAGTCCAAATCTCACATTTATACATGACTACTGGAAAAACCATAGCTTTGGCTAGATGGACCTTTGTCAGCAAAGTAATGTCTCTGCTTTTGAATGTGCTCTCTAGGTTGGTAATAGCTTTCCTTCCAAGGAGCAAGTGTCTTTTAATTTCATGGCTGCAGTCACCATCTGCAGTGATTTTGGAGCCCCCAAAAAGAAAGTCTCTCACTGTTTCCATTGTTTCCCCATCTACTTGCCATGAAGTGATGGGACCAGACATGATCTTAGTTTTCTGAATGTGGACATTTAAGCCAACTTTTTCACTCTCTTCTTTCACTTTCATCAAGAGGCTCTTTAGTTCTTCTTCACTTTCTGCCATAAGGGTGGTATCATCTGCACATCTGAGGTTATTTCTCCCGGCAATCTTGATTCCAGCTTGTGCTTCTTCCAGCCCAGCATTTTGCATGATGTACTCTGCATATAAGTTAAATAAGCAGGGTGACAATATACAGCCTTGACATACTCCTTTCCTGATTTGGAAGCAGTCTGTTGTTCCATGCCCAGTTCTAACTGTTGCTTCTTGACCTGCATACAGATTTTTCAGGAGGCAGGTAAGGTGGTCTGATATTCCCATCTCTTGAAGAATTTTCTGCAGTTTGTTGTGACCTACATGGTCAAAGGCTTTGGCATAGTCAATGAAGCAGCAGCAGATGTTTTTCTGAAACTCTCTTGCTTTTTTGATGATCCATCGGATGTTGGCAATTTGATATCTGGTTCCTCTGCCTTTTCTAAAGCCAGCTTGAATGTCTGGAAGTTCATGGTTTATGTACTGTTGAAGCCTGGCTTGGAGGATTTTGAGCATTACTTTACTAGCGTGTGAGATGAGTGCAATTGTGCGGTAGTCTGAACATTCTTTGGCATTGCCTTTCTTTGGGATTAGAATGAAAACTGACCTTTTCCTGTCCTGTGGCCACTGCTGAGTTTTCCAAATTTGCTGGCATATTGAGTGCAGCACTTTCACAGCATCATCTTTTAGGATTTGAAATAGCTCAACAGGATTTTCATCACCTCCTCTAGCTTTGTTCATAGTGATGCTTCCTAAGGCCCACTTGACTTCACATTCCAGGATGTCTGGCTCTAGGTGAGTGATCACACCATCATGGTTATCTGGGCCATGGAGATCTTTTTTGTATAGTTCTTCTGTTTATTCTTGCCACCTCTTCTTAATATCTTCTGCTTCTGTTAGAGCCATACCATTTCTGTCATCTATTGGGCCCACCTTTGCAGGAAATGTTCCTGTGGTATCTCTAATTTTCTTGAAGAGATCTCTAGTCTTTCTCTTTCTATTGTTTTCCTCTATTTCTTTGCACTGATCACTGAGGAAGGCTTTCTTATCTCTCCTTGCTATTTTCTGGAACTCTGCATTTAAATGGGTATATCTTTCCTTTTCCCCTTTGCCTTTATCTTCTCCTATTTTCTCAGCTATTTGTAAGGTCTCATTACAAATATGCAACCATTTTGTATTTTTGAGTTTCTTTTTCTTGGGGATGATCTTCATCAGTGCATGATGTCATGAACCTTCGTCCATAGTTATTCAGGCACTCTATAAGATTTAATCCCTTGAATCTATTTCTCACTTCCACTGTATAATTGTAAGGGATTTGATTTAGGTCATACCTGAATGGTCCAGTGGTTTTCCCTACTTTCTTCAATTTAAGTCTGAATTTGGCAACACGGAGCTCACGATCATGTTCCCGTTTTACTGAGATAGAACTGACATAGCACTGTATACATTTAAGGTGTACAGCATAATCATTTGACTTACATACATCTTGAAAGTATTATCACAGTAAGTTTAGTGAACATCCCTCATCTAGTGTACATAAAAATTCCTTGTGATAAAATCTCTTAGGATTTGCTCACTTATATAACATGTAGAAGTGTCAATTATATTTATCATGGTGTATATTATATACTCAGTACAGTTTTATCTCATAACTGGAAGTTTGCACTTTTAACTACCTTCATCAAGTCCCCTTTCCCCCACACCTAGCCTCTGGTGATGACAAATCTGATCTCTTTTTCTTTGAGTTTGTTTTTAAAGTATAATTGATCTATAATGCTGTGTTGGTTCCTGTTACGTGACATAGTCATCCAATATTTCTATATATTTCAAAATGATCACCCTGGTAAGCCTGGTTATCATCTGTCATCATACTAAGATATCACATCGTTAATGACTATATTCCATACTGTACATTTTATACCTGTAACTCATTTGTTTTGCAACTAGAGGTCTGTACCTCTTAATCTCCCTCCCATATTCCTTTCTGTACAGGGACATTTTAATTCACAAAACCATTGAATTACCCAAAAGCAGATTCTGAAGACCTGTAAACAGAATTCTGAACACACAGCGAGCTTGCTAAATCAAAGATGCTTATTACTTAAGACTATTTTTGTAAAGCTATAGAATTTCTTTGTTTAAATTTAGATTTCATATAGATGATGTATAGATAAGAATAATGCCTTATATTTGCTTAAATTTTGAGAGGTTTCAAAGCCCTTATATGTACACTGCTGCTCTAAATCCCCACATAAACGCTATGAGAACTGTTTTTCATTTCATAGACCAGGAATTTGCAGCTCAGAAGTGGAGCCATTTGCCTATGGATACCTGGTAGAAAATGGCTGAGGCTTAGACCCAGGAGTCCTACTTGTTGGCACTAAGCTAGCCCTACCAAGAGCCTCTCCAGAAATAAACAGAAACATGTGAATTTATTAGGGAAATCCCTTTTATTAAAAAAAAAAAAGCCACAACACTGAATATGCCCTGCACTGTGCTGTGCTTAGTTACTCAGTTGTATCAACTCTTTGCCACCCATGGACTATAGCCCACCAGGCTACTCTGTCCATGGGGATTCCCCAGACAAGAATCCTGGAGTGGTTTGCCATGCCCTCCTCCAGGGGATCTTCACCACTCAGGAACTGAACCCAGGTCTTCTGCATTGCAGGCACATTCCTTACCAACTGAGCCACCAGGGAAGCCCGAATATGCCCTAGGAATCCCTCTTCTCTCATTTTCCTCTTCCAAACCACCTTCCCGGGTCTGCAGCCCAGCCCACCCTCCTTAAGTTCAGTTTGGATTATGTCACTTTCTTCCCCCAGCATCTGTTAGCGCCACACAGCCTATAAAATGAACTCAGGTTCCACAGATTGGCAACCAGTTCCTCTGCCTCAGCTCCCATCCACTTCTCCGACCCTCTTTCCCATTCAGTATGGTGTTTCTTGTTCCCTATATCCTAATCAAGCAGACCA
This sequence comes from Antilocapra americana, assembly GCA_007570785.1. Classification (NCBI taxonomy): domain Eukaryota; kingdom Metazoa; phylum Chordata; class Mammalia; order Artiodactyla; family Antilocapridae; genus Antilocapra; species Antilocapra americana. The sequence goes on along the minus strand of ML661900.1, from coordinate 6,765,902 downwards.
GGATACTACCACCTGACACCCCAGCAGGGCCTGACCTAGGGTGAGGCGGGCTGCAAAATTTCACCAGACATCAAAGAACTCAATTATCAAGAAAAACGTTTCAGTGCAGTATTTTTTAAAAATGAACACAAAAGTTGAAAAATATAAAAATTTAAAATACAGACCAGGTCATGTTACTGGTTTTTCCAGATTCCAAAATGCTTCAGCAGAGTACTGTTTCAGACCTAAAGTGACTTTCCACTTGGGTACTCTAAGATGCTTCCCAAGAGTTCGTTCTCACACCCGTTTCCACATCTTCCTTCTCTTCTTGAATGCCTCAGCATTTATCTACAGAGCTCTTCTGCCTGGAAAATCTCCTTCCTTTAGTAACCGGTTGTACTTTGATGGGAATCTGAATCATCTGGGTTCCTCAGTGCCGTCTCAAACCACAGTGGGCACTCAACTGCTCTTTGCTTAACACAGAAATCACAATCCTCAAATTGGCCGGCTGTGGGGCTGAGCAGAGAAGGAACTCAGATCTGTTTTGTTTGGTCCAGAGTGTTTTTAAAAAATTGAGTTAGTTATCAAGATCGAAACATCAGGATATTTTACATTAAAAAAAAAAAAAAAAGGAAATCTCTGTCATTTCTTGAAAATACCCAGAAAATCTAGTCTTGCAGGATACCCGAGGGAATCTGGAGCCCAGTGGCTCTGGTTTGAGAGTTCTCTTCAGTTCCCTTGCTGCCTTCTGCCCGTTTCACTCCCTTAACACTGCCTGCCAGACCCTAGCTTGAGTGTGAGACCCCAGACCTGAAAGAACGAGTACAGTGGATAAAACCCATCTGCCGGGTCCACTTGTTCTTTCCGGGAGAATAAATTTCCTCGCCGTCCTTTCTAGACTTGCAGAGAAGCTCGCGGAAGCAGCTCACCTTTCTAACCCACAAACTTCTCACAACCCAGGAAACTTGCAAGGCCCTCCAAACACCATTTCTGCCCCGCCCTTTGCTCCCGGGTCCCCTCCCTGCACCAGCCCCTCCCTCGCCCCCCCACCCCCGGCGCTCGCGAGCTCGGGGCGGATCCCCGGCCCCCAGCTCAGCCTTCTGCCCCAGGGCCGGGGCGCTGGAGCTCGCCCACGGCCGCACTGGGCATGCTCGGAGACGGCCGCGGGGGCAGCCTAGCTTCGCAGGCGCTCGCACTCGGCGGCGGGCGGGCTCGCGGCTGCAGCTGGCGCTCCGGCGCCCGGAGTTGGAGTTGCCGGGAGTTCCCCCCCCCAGCCCCTCCCTCCTCGCGCGCGGCAGCGGGAGCCGGCGCGGGAGGCGCGAGCGGCAGCCAGCCAGCCCCCGAGCCGGCAGAGCTCGCCCGGAGCGCGGAGCCCCGTACGGGGCAGTTCCCGGGGAGGAGTCTCGCGGGCTGGGACGCGTGCGGCGCACTGGCACTGCCGGGGCACACACCGGGCTGCAAGGTAGGGCCGGGGCGTGGGGAGCCGGGCAGAGGCCAGGCCGGAACGGGGGCTGCGGCTGCAGCCGCCGCGGCTTTTGGGGCGCCCGGAGCTCTGTCTGATGCGTGTGGCCAGGTCAGGGGCCCCGCTGCGGGGTGGCGGGAGTAGGCAGGCACCCAGGGAGATGCTTTCGAATAGGTGGGCGGCGGGAGAGGGGGCTGCATGCTGGGGTGCAGCTGCTTTGTGCGCGCCGAGAGGGACTCGGGTCCCTGGTTCCCTCCAACAACCCCCCCCCCCATCCCGCAAACCTGGGACCCGGTGTGCGGGCAGGGCTGGGCAAGCCGCAGAGCGGAGCAGTTCGCTTCGAGAAAGTTGAGGATAGAGCCCTTCCTTCCTCACTGTCCCCGCGGTAGCAGGGTCCCGGGGGTGCCGCCTCGAGGCCCCCAGTGTGGAGGAGCTGAGTGGAGCCGCTGCGCTCCGGAGCTAAGTTCCTCCACCCCCGACTGAAACCCACGAACCACCCAGATCTTCGCTTTCCTGGCTAGCTTCTTACAGTAAAATCATTCCTGCCAAAACTGAGGTAGGTGTTCGGGAGGGCATGGCTCTCTGCCTCCAAGACCCTTAGCGGGCGACACCCGCTCCTCAACCTTAGACGTGGCGGAGGGCGCCGGGTTCCGAGCGAGCGCTTGTGGTGCGCACTGAATGGAGCCTCGCACACATGGCGGGGAACGTGGCTTAGCGGGATGGCCCGATTTCTCCTCTAGCTTTTCTTAGCTTTTGAACACTTCACCAACCCCACCCGGTTCATCTTCCCTGAGGACCGGACCTGGAGGGGAGGGCCAGGTGGAGAGCGTGGGCTGACATGCTGTCCTTAGGAGAGGATGTCACGGTTTTATTTGGCTTGGGCTCCAGCCCCAAGGACTTTATAAGGAACCTGCTCCCCTTTCAGCGATTCTTCCTCAGGGACCGGGTGGGAAGGAATAAGGGTGGTAGGTCCCCAAGAATATCCACTTCATCCTATCATCTCCTAAGATTGTGTTCCAGGCGACCCCAGGACCCTGGAACTGGCCGTGGTGTAGATTAGAATAACGTGGAGGATGCTGACGGTTTCTCCTAGCTCCACTTTTTTCACTTCTTGTTTTGAGTTTTGCCTGCACACGAGTCAGAGCTGCTCTGTCATAACCTGGGGGGTGGAGGAGCTTCAGCCTGGCAGTGAGCCGCTCTTCGCCTCCGAGGCTGCTAGTGGGAATTGGTCCAGAAATGATTATGCAGGCTAGAAATATGCCTCTTTTTTTCCTCTCGTTTTTGGCTGAACACCTTGGCTGTTGGGTTTGTGTGTTAGGTTCTTAAAGGAGAACCCACACACTGTTCAAGTCCCACGTTTTAGGGGTTCACCCTTTCTGCTTCAGGCTCTTCTCTTTGCTTTTTTCCTGATGTGGGGGGTGGAGGAGTCTGCTTTGGGGCAGATTGCTGAATGTGGAAATCACCTGGTGTTGGTACACAGGTTCTAGAGATAGATCTGAGGTCAGGTTTTAGGTTTCTAGCCCGATTACTGTACAGACTGACAAACTGTTAGTCACTGTGAACTTCAGTTTTCTCTTATGTCAAATGGGGATAATAGTGGCTTTCACTCCTTTCACTTCAGGTTGTTGTGAGACTTGGGAATAATGGGCATAAAAAGTGCTAAGAAAACTTAAAAGCGCCGTTTTTGTCTTCTTGTGACTGGTCTCTTTACCCAGTGTTTTTGAATTAACTAATCCTTTTAATTAGGACAAGCCACCTAAGCCTTCTCCCCTCACCCACTCCTCACCAAAAGGTTTGGTTTCTGAGGTCTTTGGAATCTTTATCTTTTTGTCCCTCTCTTGCCTTAAATCCATCTCCCTTTTGATTTAAAGAGTTGATGCTCCAGTTCTCATGTTTATCAGAAGGAAGCAGCGTGGTGTAGATTAGGAGATGGGGGTGGTGGGGGTGTATTATCAGTATTCAGAGCCCTGGGCCCCAGAACTGGCATGTAAACTAGGCCCCAGTTTGAGAACCGAGGTTGATTCTGAAACAGTCAGCAGACCCGGGCTGGAGCTCTGACTTGGTCTCTTAACAGTGACCTTGAACTAAGGATTCAACCCCTGATCAGTGGAATCAGCCTATGAGATTGAGGGCCAATGTGATCCGAGGCCTCTCACTCAGTTAATAAGGGTTTCATCAGGTTCCTGACCTCCTCCTCCTCCCAGGTGTATTGCATCTTCCACTAGAGTCCCCTGGAGGGCTTGTTAAGTTACTGCTCCTGGGCTGCGTTGCCGGAGCCTCTCTGGGTCCAGGGTGAGGGGAAGGGGGCATCTCAAGAGTTTGCATCTCTGACTAGTTCCAGATGACGCCAGTGCTGCTGTTTCAGGGACCATGCAAGAGAGGTGAGGTTTGTTCTGAAACACCATTATTTTATTTATTTATTTTTAAATTGTTTTTGCCATACATTGTCATGATATCACCATGGGTTTACATATGCTTCCCCTCCGGAACCCCCCTCCCTCCTCCCCCCGCCCCGGGAAATCTCCCTGTACCAGCCCCGAGCATCAGTCCTGGGCTGACCATTATTTTAATATGCCGTCTACAGAGGCAGGGTTTCTTTGGGGCATTTTGGGAGCTTGCCTCAAGCATTTTCTATTTGATACCTGTGCCCAGTTTTAGGTAAATCTGATCGCTCTACAAATGAGTGAATTTTACATAAAAAGACCCCTTCTTTTTCATACTGTAGAATGCTTAGCCTCTGGTTTTCAGGCCACTCTTAGATTCATGTTGGTGACCTTGATATTGATAAAACCAGCAACTACCCGATTTCCTTTCTTTGGGGATCTCACCCATTTGTGGTGAGGAAGCTGCAAGAAGTTCTGGCAGCTTGAACCTGAAGATTAGAAAACAGGTGAATCACTTATGAGCAAGATTAAAAAGAACTTGCTACGTGGTGTCTTCTCTGAAGGGACAGCTTGCCCAGGCCTTGGGGGCAGGTGACAGATATCCTGTGGTGGTCAGATCTGGTGAAGGCCTCCCATTTCTTCTGGAAGATGATGGTGCTGGTAGTAACTGAGGGAGACCACCTTTCACTCTCCGAGGCTGGGGATGCCAGCTTTAAGGAGCAGCAGTGCAGTATCAGTATTGCGCTATGTGATTGAGCTGGTAATCCAGCACTATTTGGGCACACCCCAATGTTAAACTCATCTCCTTGTTCCCCATGCTATGGTCCTGGGCTGACATTTCACCATGACTTACCGCCTAGGTTGTGGCCTTGAATTTTAGCTGTTTTGTGTCAGAGAGGCTTTGGGAATCTGCTGGAATCAGGGAGATTCCTGAGATGACATCCAAGGGCAGGAATAAGGTTTGTGTAACACCCAGATGAACTGTGTGTCTGAGGAGGGTCAGCACTTGAACCAGTTCTTACGATGCCGTGCCAAATGGAGTCCCAGCTGACCATCCGGCTTTATCTCAGCTTTCCATTTGTGCTTTGTTTTAGTTTGAACATGATTAGCACTAGAGAAACCTATCAGTAAATCAGAAACCTATTCAAAAACTCAAGTGTACCACTTAGTGTTTTAGTAGATAAAGCTGCAAGGCCCATGCCTGTCTTCCTGACCATAATCAGCACTCAATAAGACATGGTCTTTAGCCTGTAATGCTTTAGATCCGCTAATCGCTAATATAAATGGTTTCTTCTACTTCACACGAGTAGGGAACATTTCTGTTTTCAAATTCTCTTCCATAACTTGATGTTTATATTTTGGGTGTTGCCCCTACTTTTTGCTGGGAGGATTTTTTTTTCAGTGTGGCGGAAGCTTCTTATCACTGTTGCTCACTTCTCTCAGCACATGGCCACTTGTTATCTTTGCCCCATAGTCCAAGTCTGCTGTGAGACCATCATTTTGATACTTTATTTCTTTTTGATCACCAGAGCTGTTGTCACTGGGTCCTCGAGAGCCTGTGGTCTGTTCCTGGAAGACTCTTCTCAATCATCCTGGAGGATGCGTTTAAACTGACACTCAAGATTGTTCCGCACTAGCTCATTTCTAAGATCCATTTTTTTTCCTTTTCACATTTCATTATTTTCCAATTTCAAAACTCCAGATGGGTCTGAAAAATTATAAACACATTCAATGTATGGTTTCGTTCTTCTCTTCCTGTAAGCTGGCATGTTAATAATGACTTCCAGTGAATGGCATCTTGAAACAAGTTTAGTTCCTGACCTAGGTAGAAAATGTGATTTCTGCTGTCCAGCTGATTAAAATTGAGCAGCTATTGAATTAGTTCGGCAATTCCCAGAATATTGGGAAGAAAAGACTGTTGAGTGGATGTTAATAGGTGGGTTTTTGTAAAGGTCAAGTCAGTTTGGGTGGTTTTTCCCTCTGCGGAGGTTCTCAACGTGTGCATCATTTTATTAAAGACTCTGAAAAGTACTACACTTAACCATATCAACATCAGAGAACTTGGTTCTATTTATCCAATGAGACTTTTCCCAGAGCATTTTTGAGGTTAAGTATGTATCTTCCAGGACTCCTTTACTGCGTCAGCACATCCCAGCAGTTCTAAAGTATTTCTTAACACTGTCTCTAGGTGGGTGGTTTCACCTGGTCTGTCCCTAAAATATCGGGGCATCAATAAATTATGGATATTATTGGTGCATGAACTCTACAGATGATTCCTATTTATTTCAGAGTAGAGAGAAGCTATTTAAGCTGTGGTGGCTGAAGAAGCTTCTGTCAAGGGGCTCGACTATGAAACTGCTGGAACTGAAGGGTAGCACTTTTATGAAGAGGAAAAGGAGCATTTTAGGTTGGTGGTGTCAGGGAGTAGGGGGGTGAAATTGTACTTGTGCCTGCATGTGAATAGCTTCCAGAACACATAAGAATTCTTAAGGGCTGTGCCTAGAATAGAGTGAGACCGCCGGAACCTGTGGCGGAGTCAGAGAATCTGTCAAGTTCTGTCTTGATTCTGTAAGTTCACTGAGGTAGCAGATGAGTTCTTGTGACCACAGGTGCGCTTGTTGTGGGTAAAGCAGAGGGGCCCAGCACTCATGTTGAAAGCAGATCGGGATGCATAGGACAGAAAGGGAGAGAGAAAGTGTTCCTAGGCTTTCTGAGAATAGTGGCTCAAGATGCAGAGGGATTAATTCAAATATAAATCCAACTGAAGAGGGAATCTTGAGTGGAGCTTCAAAAATAAGCAAGAAGAAAGAGTTCTTACAACTCAGTAAAAAGGCAAATGTTGTTTACTTACTATGTCTGACTCTTTTGCAACTCCATGGACGTAGCCTACGAGGTTCCTTTGTCCATGGGATTTCCCAGGCAAGAATACTGGAGGGGGTTGCCATTTCCTCCTCCAGGGGATCTTCCTGACACAGGGATTGAACGTGCATCTCCTGCATTGGCAGGCAGATTCTTTACTGCTGAGCCACCAGTGATGCCGGAAAGGTAAATAACCCAATTTAGAAAGGGGCAAAGGATTTAAATATTCTTTTTTTTTCCTCAGGAGATATACAAATGGCCAATAAGGAGAGGAAAAGATGTTCAACATTATTAGTCATTGGGGGAATACAAATTGAAACCTCAGTGAGGTACCATTTCATACCCATCAGGATGGCTATGATCAAAAAGATGTATAATAACAAGTATTGGTAAAGATGTGGAGAAATCAGAACCCTCCCCCATTACATTGTTGATGGGAGTGGAAAATAGTGCAACTGTTCTGGAAAACAGGCAGTTCCTCAAACTGTTAAACATCCGAGTATCTCATGACCAATTCTCCTCCTTGGTATAGTCGCAAGAGAATAGAAAACATGTTCATGCAGACATTTGTACACACACGTTCATGACAGCAACAGTCATAATAGCCCCAAAGCGCAAACAAACCTGATGTCCACCAACTGATAAATGAATAAACAAAATCCAAATGATGGGATACTATTCATCTATAAACAGAATGAAGTTTGATTTATGCTTCAACGCAGATGAACCTTGAAAGCATGCTGTATGAAAAAAGCCAGACACAAAAGGCCCCATATTGTTGGATTTCATTATTAAATGTCCAGAAGAGGCAAACCCAAAGTGGTAAAAAGTTACATTGGCTGCCAGGGGCTGAGAGTGGCTGTTGCTGGGCATGGAATTTCTTCTCGGCGTGATGAAAATATTCTGGGATGGTTGGAAAACTTTGAATATATTAAAACTACTGAATTATATACTTCAAAAGAGTAAATTTTGCAGTGTGTAAATAATCTCAAGAGGACAAAAGCAAGAATGCCACTGTGGGTAAAGTGAAAGAATAAGAAAAAGGTGGTGAGAGAGATGCAGAAATAGGCCAGGTTTTCTGCTTTTGGAAAAAATAAAAGGTACCTAGATAATTCCTTTCTCTCTGTCTTTGAACCTTCCGGGATTTACTGTTTCATCCCAGAATCCTTCCTCTGAGTTAAAAGGTTGCATTCCAAGTTGTTCCTGAGCCATTGGAATGGTTTTCAAGGCTAGGTAGGAGCGTGTTTGTGGCCACAAAGACGACTAAGTCCACGTTTAGGCTTCTTTGTCTTGATCCACTGGAGAACAATGGGCAGGTCCAACTGGGCCGCTTATGTTCTAACTTCTTTCTTAAGATTGGACTGTGGTAAACGTTTTAGCATCATCTTCTATGCGTTTGTGGAACTGTGTCAAGACTACCCTTTAAAAAAAATCTATGTATTAAACAGGGTTCATGTGGAACTTAGCACCGTAACTAAAAATGGGGTTCAGTTGCTTGCTGCTCAAAAGCCAGTAAAGAGACAAGGTTGGTAGAAAGGAAAGTTTGCCTTATGTTGGATGCTGGCAACCTGGAGTGGGGTGAGGCAGTAGCGGGGAGGAAGGCCGTCTGCCTTCCAGTGGGCCACAGCTTTTATAGGCTGAGGGAGGGGGCTGCATGCAGGAACCACACAGCTCTGACAGTCATCTTGAAGTTGTCATCGGTGGTCTGACCAGCATCATCTTGACTGTTTAAAGTATAGTTACTCTTTAGTTACAGGGTCTGTTTCCATTTCTTGAGGCCACTTCTCGGAATTGTGGCAGTTCATGTATGGATGTGAGAGTTGGACTATAAAGAAAGCTGAGTGCCAAAGAATTGATGCCTTTAAACTTTGGTGTTGGAGAAGGCTCTTGAGAGTCCCTTGGACTGCAAGGAGATCCAACCAGTCCATCCTAAAGGAAAGCAGTCCTGAATGTTCATGGGAAGGACTGATGTTGAAGCTGAAACTCCAATACTTTGGCCACCTGATATGAAGAAGTCACTCATTGGGAAAGACCCTGATGCTGAGAAAGATTTAAGGCAGGAGGAGAAGGGGAAGACAGAGGATGAGATGGCTGGATGGCATCACCAACTCGATGGACATGAGTTTAGGAAACTCTGGGAGTTGGTGATGGACAGAGGCCTGGTGTGCTGTGGTCCATGGGGTCGCAAAGACTGACCGGACATGACCGAGCAACTGAACTGAACTGATGTCATGGTTACAGTCTGATCATCATGTACTTAACTTCTTCCACCTGGTGGGGGTTTCAGTGTCTATGACAGCTCACAGGATATGGCTCAGAATATTATCTATAGCCCTTGAGAAGGAACTAAAGATCCTTGAGTATGCTTAATGACTATTATTTGGTCTCCTTTGACTGTTTTCCTTTGTTTCTGTGTGTCCTCACTGCTCTGATTAAGCTTATTCTTTGGCTAAAGTTTTTCCACAGACAGACGGCAGGCGGAAGACAAGGGGGACAAGAACAATAGGGTCCTGCCTCAATTCAGCAGTACACAAGTGCCAGTGTATTTGGGTCCAAGAGTTGTGATGCAGTGGAACATTGTCCCCTTGGATAGAAACTGTTTCTCACCTCTTTAATCTAGTGTAGTGTAGCTTACCTGCACTTCTCCAGCTCGTAGACAAGGAGCACCTGGGGATCTTGTTAAGATGCTGATTCTGATTTGGTAGGGGTTGGGGTCAGGGATTCTGTACTTAAACTCCCACTGATGCTAGTGCTGCTGGTCCATGGACCACTGTGAGTTGAAGCTGATACAGCGTGAAGATGGCATCAGAATGGGACAGAGCTTAATGTGAAATGTGGCTCCACCATTAATTTGCTGTGGGAACTTGGGCAAGGTAATTAACATCTGACCCACAGCTTTCTTACCTGTAAGATCAGAGCGAGGCTTAGCTCATAGAAGAGTAACTGACATGCAGCTAGACTGTTAAATGTTCGTTGCCTTCTCCTTCCCACAAGGGCTAAGGAATCCATGATTGGGACTAAGGAAAAGTTATATGCGAGAAAGCCAAGGGCTTCCAAGACCAACACACCAAGGAACCTTAGCAGCAACTGAGTGGCCCAGGGTGCCTGAAGAGATTTTGGATTTGTGTGGATGAAGGCCGGGTTGGGGAGAGAGGCTGTAGGGGAATGGAGCATGAATCTAGTCCTCAGAACAACATTAAATTGCCTATTAAGTTTATCAGATTACCATGGTTTTGGTAAAGTCAGTGTGTTGGTCTCAGTTGAGTCTGGCTGACTTTCAGTCAAGGTGTTGGGTCTTGACTGCGTTGATAGAAATTGTTTTTTTTTTTTTTTTTTTTGACTAGAAGGGCACTCCTGAGCAGCTCAGGGGTGCTCCGGTTCCTCGGTGTGGTGGTTCTCAGCCCATCCTTCCCTCGTCTCACTCACTGATGTTCATCGTTCATGTACATGGGAAGAAATGAAGGGACCTAAAGTGCACACCCCTGTTGAGGTTCATTCACAGTAGGAGTGAACGTTTCTGGGGATCAGGTTGAAAATATTTCTTCTGTTGTTAGCTTTAGAAATTCTGGGCATTTCATTAGTTTATCTTCTATGAATCTGTTAAACTCTGGGAAGGTTCAGTTGAATTAGGTAAATGGGGAACAACTGAAGAGGAAGAATTGAGAGCTAAGTCCTGGCCCCAGCTGTAATTCTCCCACCCAGAGCCTGCGTCATTGCCCTCCCCAAGCCTCAGTTTCCCCTGCTGCTCTTTGGAGCAATCCTTCCTGGTCAGCCTGCTTTGTGGGCTTTGTTTGAGGCTCAGATGAACGGCACCTGGAGGAGGGCATTTGTGCTCTAAGACGATGGGCCTCTGTAAAATGTTGACTGTCATTCAGCAGTGCTGGCTTAGGTTATGGCGTCCTCTCGGGGTTACATAAGATGAGCTGTGGCCTCCTGACTTCTGTCTCCTTTGTCATCATCCCAAGGGAGAGGAAATAAGAGCATGTATTTACCTTTGAGTTAAGTTGATGGCTCCTTTTCGCTTTCCTCTGGGGAAAAAAATTATACACAAATAGTTTGTAAGATTTGAACAAAACCACAAGTGCAGTGACTCAAACTAGTTTCCAGTCTTCACAGCCTGAAATTCACTACTTTCCTAAGGATGGTAATTTTGCCCTATTTCACCTTGTTTGGCTGTTTTGTGGATTGGCAGGTATGGGTCTTTGAAGGCCGATGGCCCTGAAGGAAAGGGCCACTTTGTTACAGTGGCAGGGCTGAGTGTTTAAACTGGTCCTGCACCAGCATCAAGCAATCAAAGACAAGGTATTCAGGTTGAAGCCACATACGTTCGGCTTCACAGGCACGACTCTATCCTTCCCAAAGGCAGAAGTGGAAATGATCTGATTTCTGAGGCCACTGAATACATGTTACACTCTAGTCTCCTTTCATAACTACTGTTGGTCCGAGAGGGTAGATATGAGCAAGCTGGCCTTTGTTTTTAGACTTCCCAGGGATATGTTGCCTGATAGAGTCTAAGGTGACAGCTAGCAATATTTAGAGGTTGAGAAGTTAATATTAAATTCTTGAAGAATTTAATCTACCCTATCATTAAGTAGCAATGAGGAGCTAGGTATAGAAAGCTGGGTGTTCCTGAAGTAAGTCCTTTTAAAATTAAATTCTTAGGCAACCGTAACAGTATTTTAAAAAGTAAGTTGAGGGTAGAAATTTGGTGCTTATGTAAAGAGCTCCATGCTAAGAAAGTGGACATTTCTCCCAGTGTCATCCACTGGAAAATGAGACTTTTTTCCTTTTAATTAGATCCTTTTCTGACCTTGCCAACCAAACACCCCCAGTCTATCTGGTTGATTTTTTAAAAAATGAAACTGGGAATACTGAACTCAGACACCTTGTTTATGAACAGCCTTGCTTTCAAACCCCCTTAGACTGTGAACTCCTCCAGAGGCCAGGATCTTCATCGCTTTATCTCCGAGGCTTCGTGTGTCTGGCATGTAGGAGAGAATCAGTAAAAATAGGCTGAGCTGGTCAGCTGTTTTCTTCTGGGATTCCCCCTTCCTGCCTAGTGTATTAATTTTCCTGACCATGTCGTATTTGATTAGCATTTCCCTAGGGGTCCTTGAGCGCTGCCGTAGTACATGGTTGTAAACACTTACGATACTGATTCCTTTCATCCTTCCAGCTCCTCTCAGAGATAGGTACTATTAGTTATCCTTATTTGACAGTTGAAAAAACTGAGGCCGAGAGAGGTCATGTTGATACCAGCCAGGGTCCTTGGCCTTCCTTAATCGATAGAAGGAGAAGGCGCTGGCGACCCACTCCAGTACTCTCGCCTGGAAAACCCCATGGATGGCGGAGCCTGGTGGGCTGCAGTCCACGGGGTCACCAAGAGTCGGACACGACTGAGCGACTTCACTTTCTCTTTTCACTTTCCTGCATTGGAGAAGGAAATGGCAACCCACTCCGGTGTTCTTGCCTGGAGAATCCCAGGGACCGGGGAGCCTGGTAGGCTGCTGCCTCTGGGATCACACGGAGTCGGATACCACTGAGCAACTGAAATGAATCAATAGAAATTGATCAGAAGCCAGATAGGAAATTGAGGCAAGGCTTTATTGGGGCCCCTGCTGAAACAGGAGGGATTGAAAAGAAGTAACAGGGAGAAGTAACAGGGTCCCTCGCCTGCTCCCTGAGCGGGGTGAGCAAGCTGGTTCTTTATATGGGGTGAGCGTAGGGGTGTGTCCAGGGGTCAGGCTGGAGGAGTGCCGTAGGTGGTTTGCCCACCCCTTTGGTGGTGCTGAGTGCAAGAGGCATGTGCAGTACCCTGCTTTTGCCTGACACTCTACTTTTGCTCCTCACACCTTGTTTTTGCTCCCAGCTCTTCAGAAGTAGCAGTTGGATTTTTGGTCTTTTTGCATCTTGTTCATATGCCCTTACTGTGCACGCAAGCAGTAATACTTTTAGTTCCTTCGAGTTTCTCTGCATTTTGTTGTTAGAGGAGACGTTTGTCCAGGTCCCAGCCCATCTCGATGTGATTTGTGTAAGGCCCGAAGCTGCCGTGTAGAGAGCTGGAAGTGAAGCAGGTGCTTGGGTCCCAGAGTTTCTGCTCTCTGTGAACAAGACAAGTGGCTGAGTTTCAGGAGACACCCCTCTCCTCGCTACTCACTGCTCCAAGTTACCTTTCTTTCCCTTCCAGTGGCTTTCCTGAGCACTGCAGAGAAATGAGGGCAGACATACCTTCTTTCCATCTCCCCTTCTCCCCACCTCCTTTGTCCTCTGCCCTTTCCTGCCCACTCCTGAGTTCCAGGAAAATGTGACCCTGAATTTGGAAAATAGAGTAACAGGTACAGCACCATGGCCCACTGGTATGGGCCCAGCCCTGGGGGAGGCCATTCACACAGGGGTGTCAGAATGAACCCCCTTTACCTGGGCGAGGCTGTGACCTCCAGTCCTGGGCCTCTCAGTTTGTCAGGTGAAAGGCATAGTGACCAAGGTGAGTGCCTCCCACTCCTTTAAGTACACACGAATCACCTGTTAAGGCACAGATTCTGATTCACTTGGACTGAGGTGGGTCCTAGAATTTTCTCACAGGCTTCTAGGAGTGTTGCGGCTGCTGGTCCTTGGCCCAAGGCCCTAAGGGAGCCCCAAGTCTGTGAGAGGCAAGCCTGCTATTCCAAGCACTGGCCTGCCTGCTGCTGCTGTGCCGTGCCATCGTGTCCGACCCTTTGTGACCCCATGGACTGTGTAGCTCTCTTGGCTTCTCTGACCATGGGATTCTCCAGACAAGAACACTGGAGTGGGCCGCCATTTCCTCCTGCAGTCTTGCCTGAAACAGGCCTAATTCCTAACCTGGGACTCAGAGGAGACCGATGACATATATAGAGAGACCCACCAAAACTTTAAGTCTCATGAAGGCAGAAGCTGAAGACAGAATGAGAAGGAGATTTGATGCTTCCAGAGGGAAGCGTGTGTATCATTTCCAAATGTGATCTGAAAAGTGTCTCTTATAATAGAAAGCTTATTATGGAGTGGCTCTAGTGATCCAGCAGTGAGAAGAGTAGAGTAACTCCTGTTTGAGTTGATACGAAAATTCACAAAGAACCTATGCTGCTGGCCCCTAAAACTCTTGAAATTAAGTAACCCTCCCCCACCACTCTTCAAAGTGTCCCTGAGTCTCCCCAGGTTCTCCCGGCTTTCTAACTGCATCTGCTATGGAATGCGCCACAGTCCTGGGAACCAATGTTGGGATACCACTCGTATGAATACAAGTTGCTCTCGTTGTATCTCATCGGAGTCTCATAATTTCCCAGCTGTTTTTATCAATGAGTTGTGAGACCCAGGAAGTCAAACTCCCTCAACCACAGGCTCACAAGTAACAGAGCTGGGAGCAGGCACGGTGAGGGAGCCTGGCCTTGTGTCTGTTGTTGTTCTTATCTGACCTGACTCTTAGATAAATTTATACCACAAGATAACTAAATCAGTTTGCCCTGTTTGATTTTGCATAGGAGGAGGCATTCAGGTTTGCTTTCTAAAGAAAATGGTTTAAGTTTAACTTACAGAAAGAAGCCCAGATTCCATGGGCGCAGTGTAGTGAATTTTTATTCCACAAACACACCCATTTATTGTTAGTAAAGATTGATAAAGGAAGAGCCACCAGCGCAGTGGAAACTCTCCTTAGGCCAGCCCCCTCAAGTAACTTCCTTCTCCATGGTGGTGCTGTCCTGACTTTTCAGACTATAGATTACCTCTGCCTATTTTGGGGTTTTATATAAATACATTCATCTTTTTGTGTTCTTTTATGCCTAACTCCTTTCCCTCAACATTGTCGGATTCATCCAGATTGTATAGGTAGCAGTAGATGGATTATTTTCCACTGTATTGACATAAACACACTGCAACTACTGATTATGGACATTTGAGTTGTTTCCTGTTCTTGGCTATTATGAGTAATTATGAATAATGCTGCTGTGAATATTCTTATGTGTATATATATATATATATTTAGGGTTTTTTTTTATGTGGACCATTTTTAAAGTCTTTATTGAATTTGTTACAATATTGTTTGTTTTATGTGTTTTTTTTTTTGGCCACGAGGCATGCGGGGTCTTAGCTCCCCAACTAGGACTTGAACCTGCACCCCTTGCGTTGGAAGGCAAAGGCAAAGTCGTAACCACTGAACCACCAGGAAAATCCCCATGTGTATATGTTTTTGGTGATGCACATATGTATGCATTTCTAGTATTTGTGTATGTGAGGGTATATGTAATTCCTGGGTCATTTGATGAAAATAGGTTTGCCTTTAGTTCAGATTGCTTGCCTGTTTTTCAATTGTGTTGTTCATCTATGAACAGTCCTTGAAATCTGTACCAATGGAAGTTACCTGTCACTGAGATCAGATTATTAGGTTCTCAGACATGATTTCTGGAGATCCCCTCCAGATTTGAGCAGGCACTTCACAGAAGAGGATATCCAAATGCCAAATACATAGGCAAAGACACTAAGCCTCCTACAGTGATGACAGAACTGCAGATTAAAACCATGAGAGACCTCTGTGCAACATCAGAAGAGCTAAGAATAATATGACTTATCAAACTAAGTATTGGCAAGAAGGTGGAGCGATGGAACTCTTACACCAGATGGAACTATAAATTGGAAAGGCCATATTGGAAAACTGGCTGTATCTACTAAAGGCAGAAAATGGTTGCAGCCAGAACATTGTGTGTTGATGGCGAAGCTCTGGTTTCCACCTGATCAGATTGTAGACTCTAGGATCTGGGTGGGTCCTCTGCCCAGTGGGGTTTGGGAGGGGAAGGGAGAACTCAGAGTCAGACTTCAGGGCAACTGTGTTTCCAAACATGATTCCTGGGGCCCTGCTGTTCAGGGGAGCAGCTGAGGGCCTTCTGGTGTCCTACCCAGATGGATAGTCTGACCTATAGGCTTTATTCTGTTTTTCCTCATGGCTGGCAAGCAGCCACCCAGGAAATCCTCTAAGACAGGTTCATGAATGTTGTCACTGTGGGAAACTTTTTTCTGTGTAGAAAATCTTTCTCCAAATGGGCGCTCAGAGAAGATCTGACCAGAAGAGGCAGAGTATTGCTGAATGCTTTAATATTCATTCATTCTTGATCTTAAAAATCACCCATTAGGTTTATCTGAACTAGAGTGGGTCAATGGCTTTGGTGTGTAATATAGACCTTCAGAAATCATTCCTGAAAAGGGTGCCCCGGGTGGACTGCTTTCCAGTAGACCCTGGGGCACCCAGCCAGCCCTGAGATGTGAAGGGCCTGGAAGAGACCTGACAGTATGCTTAGCTATCCCAGAGGCTTGTTCTCGCCCTTCTTGGCTTATGGACCCCAACAAGCCATCCTCTGTTCCACTGAGCCTGTGAATGTTGTCTAAATTTGAACATAGAAGCTGCAAACTGTTTTCTTGTCTCGAAGCGGTGGCAAAGAAGTCTCTGGACTTCTCTTGAGACCACACAGTAGAATGGTTTTCTCTGCTTGATGGTTTCTTTATCTTAGCACCTTAGATCCTGCACGGCCTTGGTTTTCAGGGCAAAGCCCTGGGCTGTGGGTAATCTGATAACCAAAATCATTTCCTAAACAAATTAGAAGTTGCATTCATTCTTAGTCACACAGATTTCCCTGGATAAAATTAGATGTCTAAGAAGTGTGAGGATGTTTTAATGGAAACCTCCCCTGGTAAGCTACTCATTTTCCGATCACATTTAATTCCTGTAGAGTATTCTAGAGCAGGTGGGAAGAGCCAGGGGTTGCTGTCATCTCCCAGTGCCCGAATACCTGATGCAGCCTGTTGACCTCTTTCCCTAGCAGATTATGTGACCCTGTGCACGCGTGCAGGTTGAACACCTCCAATTTTGGACTTGGCTGAGGGACGTCTGAACATATTATTTACCTCCTGCCAAGAGAAAGGAACTTAGGAGTAGAGCTTTGTGTTTTGAATTTTACAGTGTGCTGAGTAAACACAGGTTATACATTGTGATGGGAGGGGTCAAAAGGTTCGCCACGTCTTTTATTTTCTGAGTGGGTGTAACTAAATGACTAGTTCCTGGATGTGTTTCTAGGATGTAGGTCACAGTCTCCGGCAGAGCGACAGTAAACATTTCTCACCTGTGTTACCTTACAGTTGCAAGTGTCCAATGTTCTTTTTATCCCAAAAATGTTTTCCTCGAAGTTTTTCTGTTTTGATTTGTTTTAATAAGGCTCTTGATTCGGTAATAAGGAGCTCACTTTGGGAAACACCTGTGGCCTTTTTAATTCCCTTATATTAGAGATGAGGGCATTGAGGCCATACAGTTCTACCATGACTCTTAATTTCTGTCTTCTGTTCCTTGGCTCATTGTGATTTTCTAGAACTGTAAACTATTTCTAAGAGGCTTTGTTTTAAAGTCTAGCAGTCAGTTTAAGGTCATTCTCACCTAGTAGTTGTGTTTCCTTGGCTTTATGGTGACCAAAGCTTTAAAATGGTCCAGTACAAAGAGAAAAGCAAGCCATGATTGTCTTGTTCTAAAATTAATATAATGATTTATAGCTCTATACATATTGAATTGGACAGTATTATTTATATGTATGAGTAAATAATTTTGAAGTGTACCAGTATTTTATCTCTGTCCACTTGGAGGAGATTTTATCTCTGTTGAATCACATAGTCCTTTCTCTATCATCTTGGTCTTTGTGAGGGATGAACCCTTGACCTCACGATTTTTCACTGTTGAGTTCGTGTAAGAAATCAGGGTGTGTCTAGTTATCTTATAGGGTGTCAGGAAATTCTCATTAACAGTTGATTTAAATCCATTTCAATTAAAAATAAAAAGCACATCATATATCAACAGAGTTTTGTTTTTTAAACAAGAGCCTGGAGTCCCTGAATCAGATAAGCAGTTTCAGAGCACGTGGGGATTACTGCTTTCAAAGTTCAGAACGAGTGGATAAAAACTGAACAGGTCTGTCACTCTTCATGTGCCCTGGTTTATTGATGATGTCTGTAACTGGTGATCTGTCATCTCGCTTCCCTTTAAAAGCTGTTTAACATCAGTTCTCTCTTTTCCTGCCCAGTTCAGTGAGTATTTCTTCTTTTCTGTGCTGCCTTTAGAGCTGACCTTCTCAGGTTGAAGAACCTTTGATGCAGTAGCATCTTATTCTCAACTCAAGGTCTCGAAGAGTCATGATTAACTGGCAGATATTGGCTTCAAAAAAGAGCAAGACACTAGTGCTTAGAATCCACAGAGCTTAGGGCTTAAGAGTTGTAAGTGTGCTAAGAGCAGAGTTGGAAAGCATGTTGAACCAGGCTCCCCGAGTGAGGTGATGAGTACCTTGGCTTCCTTTGCCCATTTGACTGCCCCATGTCCTCCTTTCCCCCCATCTGTGAGGTGGGGTGCTGCCTTGGGTGCTGAGCTCAGACAGGCACAGAAGACTGATCTTTGTACTGAGGCATGTTGACCTTTGCTTTTCTGTTGGCCACCTTCATCCTTCTTTCCCAGATGTCTCTCTTGGTTGTCATTTGATACTATTTGGAATGGCATGAAGTACCATGGTAGCGTCATTCATTTCCATTCTTCTGTCCTTAAAATGTCCTTCTCTTGTCCACCTTGTACATTTATATTCATTCTTCATCAACCACCTCTTTGAAATCTTCTGTGACCATTAAACTCGTACACTAAGGCAGAGTTGGTCTTCTACTTCTCTGCCATATATAACTTAGCATGTTCAAGTGTGATTATTTGCTTGCATGTCTAGACTGAACGTTTGAGGAATAGGACTGTGGCTTGTACATCTTGTATCTTTAGCATGTTGCCTGGTATATGATAGGTACCCAAGAGAGGATGGATGGATGGGTGGATGGAGGACATTTGAAGAGAACTTTTGAGAAGGGAGAGAGAATACATTTTTAGGTGGGATACATAGGAAAAACTTTAGGTGTGGATAAGAGAGTTGTTTATGCTACACAGCTACTGAAAAGATGTATCTATAGCAGAGGATAGAAATATGTGCTATGGAGAATGAGCTGTGCCATTTATTTTTCAGAGTAGAAACCAAGTAATTTGCAAGAGCTGACATTGCAGTCATTTGACTTTCCTTCTTGAAAACTCTGGGATCTTTATTGAAAGATCTAGTTTCTTATGTGTAAAATGATATCCTACAAGGTAAGTTCTATTAATGTGAGGATCAATTGAGACTTTCAAAAAGGGCTTTCAAAGAGCTCAACACCCTGCCTTGTCTGTAGTGAGGGCTCGGTAGGGTAGATGGTAGCTCCTGCTGTTACTATCGGCCTTTGTTGTGTGATAGAATTGAGGTGCCTGTTAGAAATGTTCTCCCACTCCCTGAATAAGAAATTTAGATTAATAGGTAACCACAAAATGTGTGTCCAGGTCTTAGGATTCATTGGAAATGGGATTATGTAATTTCTTTTCTCTTCCTACTTATTTAGTACTTCTTTTTAGAAAGGAAAGCACTTATTAGTTTATTAGAAAATCACTTGTTTCTAAAACAAATTTTTCATGCAGGGCATTCATAGGAGTCTTTCTAGTTGTTTAAAAAATAATACATGTATATATCTATATTATGTGCAAAAAATGCAATTCTGTTCTTTCCTGCAGTTCTGGAGAGCAGGGGGCATGCATTGCTGTTTCTGTTTTGGTATGGAAGCAAGGTCTGTTGGTCTGGGCAACTTGATTTCAGCTGATGAATGTCATTGTATATGTACATTTCTGCCAGCTCAATTGGAGATACATTTAGAAATCAGTGGTAGGAATTTCTAACAGTGCTTACACGATCATTCGTACATTCACTTCCTACTCTGCTTATTGCTGCTTTTCTCACCTGTCTTTCAGTGCTGGATCCAGCAATTATTGCTATTTTTTCCCCTTAATATTCTTAGAAGCTACTACAATTGCCAGTGATGAAGACTCTGCTTGCGCCTCTGAATCACTTCTTCTAGAACATTTTACAGCCTGTCTGTTGCTGTTTGGGTATGTGGCCACTTTCCCTTGTTGCCTAATATAGGTCAGTCCTGCTGTAGTGAATTTCTATGCAAACGAGAAATGGATATGAAGACGCCATGTACACATATCAGGTCATATGGATCCCCCATCCTTTCTTTCTAATTCCAAAATCCAAAATGCTCTTAAAGCTCTCATAACCCATTGGGTGGCAAGACCTCCCTGGAGCAAGATTCTATTTATATTCTTCACTTATCTCGTTTAGTGTAGTTATTTGTAAGTTTTCTTGTGGAAGTATTATTGTTCTTGAGTATGAGGTACTGACCTCCACTCTTCAGAAAGCATAAAGTGCATATCACATTTCTAAAATGCCAGAATTTTTGCTTTCCAAAATACTTTTGGCCCTATGGATTTCGATAAGGGATGAGGGCCTATAATATTTCTATCAGGTGGCTCAGACAGTAAAGAATCTGCCTGCAGTGCAAGAGACCCGGGTTTGACCCCTGGGTCAGGAAGAGTCCCTGGAGAAGGGAATGGCAACCCCCTCCAGTATTCTTGCCTGGAGAATTCCATGGACAGAGGAGCCTGGCAGGCTATAGTCCATGGGCTCTCAAAGAGTTGAACATGACTGAACAACTAATACTTTCACTTTGTTTCATAATATTTTATCAGCCCATTTTTTTTTTTTTAGTTGACAAACTTCCCTTGATATTCTCCCATTGGCACTATCTTTATGTGATATGCAAATGAGGATCTTCCTTGCCTGTCATTCAAGCAACATTTACTGAGCTGCTGTGGGTTGGATTCTGTGCTAGGAATGGGGAAGAATAAAGTATTGGCTCTCTTTGCCCTGGAGAAGCTCAGTTGTTGTTGTTCAGTTGCTAAGTCATGTCTAACTCTCTGTGACCCCTTGGACTGCAGCACGCCAGGCTCCTCTGTCCTCCACTATCTTCCAGAGTTTGCTCAAATTCATGTCCGTTGAGTTGGTGATGCTATCTAACCTCATCCTCTGTCTCTCCCTTCTTCTTCTGCTCTCAGTGTTTCCCAGCATCAGGGTCTTTTCCAGTGAGTTGGCTGTTTGCATCAGATGGCCAAAGTATTGGAGCTTTAGCATCTGTCCTTCCAATGAATATTCAGGAATTCTCCTAGAAATATTCATTACAAAGAGGAACTCAGAGACTCATGATAATATAGAAAGTGCTATACTAGCCAGTCTTTGGGTTCCTGGCTATGGTAGGATAATCACAGCCAGAAACTTCACCAAAATTGCAAAGATAAATATGGAGTAGAATGTGATCAGGGAGGAGTTATGTATTTGCTGTGGTCTTTGGGCTTCCCTGATAGCTCAGTTAGTAAAGAATCCACTTGCAATGCAGGGGACCCTGTTTGCATTCCTGGGCCAGAAAGATCCGCTGGAGAAGCGGTAGGCTACCCATTCCAGTGTTCTTAGGCTTCCCTTGTGGCTCAGACGGTAAAGAATCTGCCTGCAATGCAGAGACATGTGTTCGATTTCTGGGTTGGGAAGATCCCCTGGAGAAGGGAAAGGCTACCCACTCCAGTATTCTGGCCTGGAGAGCTCCATGGACTGTATATTCCATGGGGTCGCAAAAAGTTGGACACAACTGAGCAAGTTTCACTCACTTGGAAAATAAAGCCAGAGATGGGGCTGCAGAGGAGTCAATTCTTGAAAAGCCTTATCTACCAAACTAAACAGTTAAGAATTTATCTTTTGGCTGTAAAGATTCTTTAAACCTGAGAAAGAATGATTGGATTTGCATTTTAGTTAGAGCACTCTGGCATTATCTTAAGCGACCCCCAAAGGAAATTTTTGAAATATTCTGGGCAGTAGTCCTGTAATACTTATATTGTGCAGTAAAGTGCTTTAGGATTTGCAGAAGACTTTCTCCAGCCTTAATTTCTTTTGTAGTAGCCTTGGGGGATGCGTAGGTAATAACTAAGGAAACAGTTCAAGAAGTGACTTTTGCCCAAGGTCATATCCAGCAACCGACTATACCAGCTCTCCTAATTCTGTATTTGTTACTGCTTAAACATGATATTAAAATATTTTAATATACTGTCCAGTTACTGAGCATACTTAAAGGTAATCTGCCACCCGCATATCTTTTATATTTGTACTTGATGAGACTGTCAGCTCCTTGAGGAGTTCCAGAATTAGATTTGATGTGCCTTTGGCATAAAGCTTACAATAGGCACCACCAAATATTTGCTAAACCCTTTCTCCTCCAGAGCAAGCACAGTCCTGGAAAGAAGGGATGTTTGTGAAAACAGAGGGACTGTCATTTTACTAGTTGTGTGTCCTGTCATCTGTACTTATTAGGCAGTTGCTATGTTTACGACACAGCACTGGGTGCTATGGGGAAGATGAATGCAGAACAGTTAGATTTAAACTACAAAACTGTCATGAATTAAGCCTATTCTGTCTTATTTAGATCTCACACCAAATTTCTTGGCTTTTTGTAGCACTTTTCCTTTTTAAAGATTGCTAGGTCTTGAAATCAAAAGGCTTCTTGCACAGACTGATTGAAACTATTAGGCTTACGCATTTGCTTTGCAGTAATTAGGTATAACATGGCACATTTCCAGATGGTTATTTTTGAAACAAGGAAACAAACAAAATCATTACATAGGCATATTTTATTATAAAGGACTGAAAGTTTTACCTTGACTAGATGCCCAGTAACATCAACTCACAAGTGAAAACCATCTTGTGATTTATACTTAAAATTAATTGTCAACTGTAAGTTTACAGAGTTGGCAGTGAGATTAATGATGTAATCTTTTTCTTAACATACCTTGTACATATTGCTGTTTATGCTAGCAGTATTTCCTAGGCTGTCTAGGAGTTACAGAAATGGTCAAGGTCTAAATTAGTCTTGATAAAAGTCGCTCTGACTCTTGTGACGCCATGGCCTATACAGTCCATGGAATTCTGTAGGCCAGAATACTGGAGTGGGTAGCCTTTCCCAACCCAGGGATGGAACCCAGGTCTCTTGCACTGCAGTTGGATTCTTTACCAGCTGAGCCACAAGGGAAGCCCCAATTAGTCTTAGAGTCCATATCAATTTTAAAGTATTTATTTAGTTGATTCAGTTCTGATTTCTTTTACCACCTTTGTATCAGAAAAGCTTTGGGGACCCCAGAATAAATTCTTGAAGTTATTCAGATCCAGGAACTAGACTTGGGGAAAGAAAAATTAGGAAACTGATCCCTATGGGTTCAAGTCCAGTCTTCATCTTACTAATTATGACTTTGGTCAAGTGTCTGAGCCCCTTATCTGAAAAGGGAGGCTTATGATGTTTTTCAAATATTTTAAGACATATATTTTTATCTGAAAACTAAGTGTATTTTACAGTGCATTATAGATTATGGTTTAATTTGTGGTGTTTTTGTTTAATATCTGGCTTCCCTGGTGGCTCAGCTGGTAAAGAATCCACCTGCAATGTGGGAGACCTGCGTTCAATCCCTAGGTTGGAAAGATTGCCTGGAAAAGGGAACAGCTACTCACTCCAGTGTTCTGACCTGGAGAATTCCATGGACTGGATAGTCCATGGGGTTGCAAAGAGTTGGACACAACTGATAGTGATGTGTGAAATGATGATGCATCTCATAATCAGTGATTTCTTAAATTTGATGAAATATGGTAATAATTTGCCTTAGCAACCTCTTCAGTTGTTGTCAGGTCGAATGAGATATATTTGCTAGAAAATTGCAGCTGTGCCAACAAATAGGCAAACAAAAGCACTGTCCAAGTTCCCTGGACAGTCTTTCCCCATTTTTTTCTTTAAGATTTGTTGATTAATATTTATTTTTGGATGTGCTGGGTCTTCATTGCTGCACAGGTTTTCTCTAGTTTCGTTGAGTGGATCTCCTCTTGCTTGTAGTGCACGGACTTCTCAGTGCAGGGGCTTCTCTTGTTGCAGCTCCCAGGCTCTAGGTGCGCAGACGTTAGCAGTTGTGATGCATGGGTTTAGTTACTCCTCGGCATGTGGGACCTTCTCAGACCAGCATTTGAACCCGTGTCCCTTGCATTGGTGGGTGGATTCTTAACCACTGGACCAGTAGTGAAGTCCCTGCTTTTGGTATTTCTGATACTTTATTTCTATCTGTTTTAAAAATAAATTGGAAAGAGATGGAAAATGAAATTTTAGATGAATTAAAGATATCAAATGTCTTTCTTAAATATTTGAAATAACAGAAGAATTACAGTTGACTTACAGTTCAGCTCCCTGAAAGACTGTATTTTTTCTTTCAAACAGTACTTCAGTCATAGTGGTCTTGCCTCCCTTTCCTTTCTCCTCTGACCCCCACCCCAGTTAAGAACTCTGAGTAGGGTCAATTTTGGATGGGAGGGGAATGGGGGGGTGAGAAGAGCATTAATTTCATTTTGGGCAAATTTAATTTGAGATGAGTTTGAGGCATCCAAGTGAAGATGTTGAGTAGGCAGTTGAATTTGTGAGTCAGAGATAAAAATGTGGCATTTGGGGTATAGAGATGGTAGATGAAGGCCTGAGCTTGGATAAGATCACCTAGGAAACAGGAAAGAAGGTTTGGAACTGGAGGTTGACAAGCCACCTTCAGCCAGAAAACCTGTTTTATTTGGCCTATGCAGTGTTTTTAAAATATTTGAACAAGTTGCTGTAGCATGTTTATGGTTTTTTGGCTTCCACAAATATACTTTCTCTTTTGATGGCAGCACCCTAATTTCCTTTTAAGAAATTCCTTGTCCTCCAACCTCATACCTTAGTCTTATATAAGGCTCTTCCCTGACTCCAGATAAACTACATGACTCAGGGCTGGCAGGTCATTCCTAAATCGTCTAGCCATGTGATTGGTTCAAGAATAGTCTTGTAATCCAAGCTGGCCCAATCAGATTTTGAGACTGAGGGATGGGTCGGTGGTGGGGAGAGGGTAGTGGGCAGGGGTAAAGGAAGCTCCAGAAGGGACTCTCTTGTTTTCTACTTAAACCTAGCAAGATGTGGTCTGGAGATCTAGCAGTGCTCTTGCTGCCATAGGGTAGATCTCATCTGAGAATTAGGGATATGAAAAATTCAGATAGAGAAACTGATTCTGATAGTGTTGATTAAACCCAGTGGCAAGCTATACCTCTAGACTTTGCAGTTTAATGAGCCAGTGCATTCTCCCTTCGGTGTAACCCAGGATTTGTTTTATTTGCACCAGAAAGAAATCTTAATTGCCGAGATTCAAAGATCGTGAATTTTCATTTGTAGATCAGGATTTTGGCTTGAACTAAGTAATTGTTGTAGAAGGAGTATCTGCTGTCCACTTTATTCTAGTCTGTACTTCTCTCTACTGTGATCTAACCCTGATGCCTTGGATCTGTTGCCAGTTATCGTGCCAGTTCTGCTGTTTTTATTTTTAATTATTTATGTATTCATTTTTTATTCTGGTTGTTCTGGGTCTTTGTTGCTGTGCATGAGCTTTCTCTAGTTGTGTGAGTGCGGGCTACTCTTCTTTGCTGTGCACAAGCTTCTCCTTGAGGTGGCATCTCTTGTCGTGGAGCATTTGCTCTAGGTGTGTGGACTTCAGCAGTGTCAGCACAGTGACTCAATAGTTGTGTTGATCAGGTTCAGTTGTTCTGTGGTGTGTGTGACATCTTCCCGGACTAGGGATTGAACCTGTGTCCCCTGCATTGGCAGGCGGATTCTTATCCCCTGTACTGCTAGAGAAGTCTTGCTCTGTTTTAAATTTTTAATTTGAAAGTGAAAGTCAACTTTGTTTCACTTAATTATACTACTTGCTTGTCCCTGTGGGTAGTTGGCTTTTAGCTGCTGCTCTAGAATGAAAAGGGAAGGAGACCTAGGTTTAAGCTTTGAAGAGTTTGAACCTTTTAAGAACAGGTAGAGGAGGATAAGCTTGCAAAGAGAAGGAAGCCATGGCGGCAGGGAAAAGAGCATTGGCTGAAGAGTCCAAAGTAAGGAGTATTTCAGGGAGAGATTGATCAATATCGCCAGGTACTGTCAGGATGTCAAATGAGATAAAGAATGAAAGTCAAAAATTCTCACTTGAATTTGGCAACAAAGAGATCATTATTGATCTGGCCTGGAGCTGTTTCAGGGAGTGGTGGAGCCAAGCCAGGTTGGAATGGGTTGAAAAATGAATGGGATGGAAAAATGGGACATATACAAGAAGAACAATTTTTATTTTTCTTGTGAAGGAAGCAAAGAAATAAGGCACTAGCTACAGACATGTGAAGTTGAGAGTGGAAAGCTTTAAAAATAGGACTCGAGTATGTTGAAGTGTTGATGGGAAGGATCTGGTCGAAAGGGAGACATTGACTGAATAGATAGAAGAGACAAGGGGTAATTGATTATGTGAGTCTGAGAAGGTGAGATGGAGTGGGATCTAAAGCTTGTAGAGAGGTTGACCTTGGATGAGAGGAGGGAACTGGATGCAACAGGAGGGTAGAAGCTGAAGGTTGGAGGTAAGTTAGTCTGATAATGGGAGGTTGCTGGTCCATGGGTTTCACTTCTTTGTTAGGTGGTGGTGATGGTGTGAATGTCAGAAGGGGTGAAAGTCAAGTAGGAGTTGGAGAATGTGTGGATGGGTTCACCCAGCATTATAGAGGACTTGTATGTGGTTGGTGCTCATGAATGTCAAGTGACTTTCTCCAGTGCCCAGGTGCTCAGCTGTGGGCACAGACAGAGCTACTATAGGCATCTGCTAAGGCTGGAGTTTGGCAGAAGAGGAAGGACAAAAGTTTGAGCAAGGTAAGTTGAGGGTACTTGATGAGAGTGTCATGGAATGTTCTCTTTGGAGATGTTGGCCTTTAGAAACGAAGCTGACTGAGGAGGGATGTGAAATAAAATCTCAGTTGAGGCCCAAATGGTTGATTACAATGAAGGGGGTTTTAATAAGGAAGCCCAAGTGAGGATGTTGTAGTCAGAGGAGGGATGCTGGGTGATGGGGTCAGGGGAGTGCAGGAGAGGTTTCGATGGAGGTGAGGCAGGCAAGGGAACAGATCAGAATGTTAGACTCTTTGTGACCCCATGGGCTGTAGCCTACCAGGCTCCTCCACCCATGGAACTTTCCAGGCAAGAGTACTGGAGTGAGTTGCCATTTCCTTCTCCAAGGGATCTTCGTGACCCAGGGATCCAACCTGGGTCTTACGCATTGCAGGCAGACACTTTACCATCTGAGCCACCAGGGAAGCTGGATGGATTTTGGATATTCAGGTCTCCCCTGCTCATTGCAGAACTGAGAGAGGAAAGAGAGATTTGGACCAGGGTTCAGCATCATTTGAAATTGGGTTGCTGTTTAATAAGAGTAGGTTATCCATTTCCTCTTCATCTCCTTCCCTTTGATTTCAATGGAAATTCCACTGAAAGAGTATATTGAAGCAATTTGGAGCCTATGTCTGTTTTTGCAGTATGGTCTGAGAGTGATATTAGGAAAACTGTGTCTTCAGCCACTTTGTTTTAGTACAGAAAATGTAACTCATTTAAACCTCTTGAATTCATTAAGTCACCAGAATGATTTGGTGCTTGCTTGCCTTCCATAGTCATGTTGCTTCTGAAGGCGACTGAGGGTATAACCAAAACTTTTAAGAGGGGGCCAAGTTTAACTTGATCCCTTGTGTCTATCTCTGCTTTGAAGGGAGGGTAAGTGTAAGTAGGAAGCTATGTCAAAGACATCTGTCGTCATCTGTTAGGTGTGTCGTGGTTTGGCAGTTAAGTGAAGTCACGCGAGCCCACCAGTCGGTAGTTTAAAGCAGTAATCTGAGGGCTCAAAAAAAGACTTCTCTGAATGGTAAGGCGTCAGAGCCAATGTTGCTGATACTTGAGAGGAAAGGCTCACCAAGCGGGGAGGAAAAAAGTGCTTGGGTTTGGGGTTAATAAGATGCTAAATCCAACAATCTTGAAACAGCCAAAGGTTGTGATAAAAACCCGCACCAGGTAATCAGTCTAGAGTCTTAAAAAAAAAAAAAAATGAAGCATGTAGGCTTTCGGATACAGCATCTCTTCATCACTGACTCTGAAAAGATTAGGTAAACGGCAGAGCATGGGGCAGGAGGGTCCATGTTTGCAGGCTGAGGACAGTGAGGGGTAATAGCAGGAGTCCCCTCTATTACAGAGGGAGGTGTTTGACAGCCCAGAGCAGCTCTGATGCCACCAAGCCGCCACTCTGCCCTCTGAAGGCCTGTTTCCTTATTCTTCCCCAAGGAACCTGTTTATTCATCCTCACTCTTTCCCATACTTTGCCCATCCCAATGCCTCTCTTTGCTTTCCTTCATCTTTCATCCATTATTTCCTTGCTAGTGAGGCCAAAGTCAAGTCCAATATGATGCTAGCTCTTTCTTTTCTCTGACTCCTTTGTGTCTCTTGTTTGTGTACCTTAATAAGTTAGCTTTTCCACTGATTTATAGACTGTTAGTTTGTGAGAGACCTTGGATTTTTCCCCCCTCAAACTATTTGCAAAACAAGAATCACTTTATCCAACTCAAGCCTTAACAGTCTGCAAGTTCCTTTAGATCCTGATGTATTCAAGAGTCTGGAGACTTGGGTGCTACTGTCTGGGACTTCACGCCTTTAAGGATTGCTTCATTTTCCTCCAAAAAAGAGAACAAAGCATTGCTGATGAGCTCTGCATGTCCTTGACATCTGCTGTTTTGTACTGTTTTACCCAAGCAATAGTTTCGGCCCTGCCTTGATCATTTTTTCTTGATCTCAAAATAGCTAAACCACCTGCTTTGTTCTTTAGAATTTTTTTTTTTTTCTTGAAAGGCTTAGTTCATTCTCAAGAGAAGTCTTCTTGTGGCTTATTAATTTCTCCTGTACTTGTGTGTACATCTTTACTAGGTGGTAGTGTTCAGTCGCTGAGTTGTGTCTGACTCTTTGTAACCCCATGAACCACAGCGTACTAGGCTTCCCTGTTCTTTGCTATCTCCCAGAGTTTGCTCAAACTCATGTCCATTGAGTTGGTGTTGCCATCCAACCATCTCATCCTCTGTTGTCCCCTTCTCCTCTTTCCTAATGTCAGGGTCTTTTCCAATGAGTCACTTCTTTGCATTGTATTGGAGCTTCAGCATCAGTCCTTCCAATGAACATTCAGAATTTATTTCCTTTAGGATTGACTGGTTTGATCTCCTTGCTGTCCAAGAGACTCTCAAGCGTCTTCTCCACAGTTCGAAGCACCATAGTTTGAAAACATCAATTCTTTGGCGCTCAGCCTTCTTTATGGTCCAACTCTCACATCTGTACATGACGACTGAAAAACCATATTGTAAAGCTTATGAAATGGGAGATGAGGTGTAAGTCTGCCAAGCATTACTTCTTGGGCTCAACAGAGCAGAAGGGAGCTGAGTTAAACTGTAGCCAAGGAGCCCTTTCCTCCTCAAGATCCTTTAGGAGAGTCTCGGTTGAGCTTGTAAACTGCCAAGAACACTGCCTGGCACAGAGTAGGCTATTCTTATTGGGTCTAGGTGGCTGGGTCAGAAAGATCCCACACTAAAGAAGCTTATCAAGTAAGAACTTATCTCCTACATGAATTGAACCTCAGGATTTTCATGTCATGGTAATTCTGTCTACTTGAGGCCAAAGCATAAACAGAGACTTTAGAATCACAGGGCATTACAGCTGGCAGGAAATAGCTGTCAGCCTCCAAAATATTAGATAGAAGGAAACTGAGGCCTAGAAAAGGTTGGTGACTGTCCCTGGGGCCATACCATTTATATTGGCTCAGTGGGACCAGGATGAAGCTCTCTGGACACTGAAACTAGGACTTTGCTACCAGATCAAGGTTTGTGCCTCTGAAAAATCACTCTTGAGAGAAGAAATGTAGAGAAACAGGAGGAAGGGATAGTGTCTGCAGAGTGCCCTAACCTTGGGTGACGATGTTAGAGTGGCATAAATTTAGCGGTTTGACCCCTGATATTTCACCACATTGCTCCTGTTGGATGGTCAGCCACTATGTTTGCTGGGTCAGTACCTGGAAAACCAATAGGGAGTGGGAATCTAGGGATAATGAGAGCTTCTCCCGTGGCCCAGACGAATCTGCCTGGAAATGTGGAGACACAGATTCAATCCCTGGGTTGGGAATATCCCCTGAAGAAGGAAATGGCAACACACTCCAGTATTCTTGCATGGAGAATCCCATGGACAGTGGAGCCTGGCGGACTACAGTCCATGGGGTCACTCAGAGTCTGACATGAGTGAGCTGTTCACACGTCCACTTCCCATAATATTAAAGGTCACAACTTGACAATGCATTTGAAAAAGAGAGAAGACCCTGGGCTCAGAGAGGGCGCTCAGTCCCGTGGGAACTCAGGTTCTAGGTCATTGCTGCTGAGGCCTGGGCTTGCGCACTCAGCATTAGCTATAGGTGAGACAAATGAGGAGCCCCTGGCAGGGGTGGCGATCTGAGATGTATGGAGAACATCTGGGAGTCCTGCTTGTGTACACTGCAGGAAGGATATGAGAATAAAACAGTAATATTTAAAAAAAAATGCAGCACAGTGATGACAAAGCAGAAAGGAATCCATCCAAAGATCAAGGGAACAATATGTTTTCTGAAACTATTGACATGGGGGCAGAACATCATGGGGATGTGTGTTGTCGAGAAATCCCTTGTTTCTTTACTCGGGGAGAAGACCTGTTAGTGACCCACACTAAGAGTGAAAGTTCAGAGTTGGATATCTGAGCTGCCAGAACAAGCCCTGAGTTTGAGCTGGTGGATGCCAAGGTGAGGTTCAGACCCACACAGTTGGTTTCATGGTTGGAAATCTCAACTGCCTTGCTGGCTATCTGCTCCTGCTCACCTGTCTGCTGTGATCCAAGCCCTGGGGGAAGCAGCCAGGTCCAGTTTAAGTCCTCCTGCTCCGTGTTGCCCCGCTGGGGATTCCTTACAGCCTGGTAAGTCATTGAGTTGCATGATGGCCTAGGACCACCGATAATTTTTAGGTCCCCATGGAGTCTTGATCTTTTAACACACTTGCATCCTTTCCTTATACCATCAACCTGTTACCTTGGTGACTGAGTACCAACTGGTTTTCTCTGCCCTTTGGAGATGTTAAACTTGGCTCAACCCAGAGGCTCTTGTGATTGAACCCACTCTTGTATTCTTCTTGCTCATACCTTCCTCTGCCACTAAGCGTCTGTGTCTTGACGTTCTGTCTCTGTCACTCTCACTCACGTATGTTCTGAGTACAACACTTCCTCCCACACAAGTTTCCCCAGGAAACTGCATCCTATCAAATAGGTTTTTGTGAAGACTTGAAAGGTTGATGTGTATGATCTTTTCTAGCTTTACTGATTCTACCCCTCCTTCATAATCTATCTCTCTTGAATATCAAAGTTCTGCCCACATAGGGGCAATGATGGGACAAAGAAGAGTCCTAACTTTTTTACCTTAACAGTGAGCACAAATACGTATTCCCTATTTTCTGAGAATTCTAATGAATAAAGATTTGTCTCATTACATGCACTTCAGCTTGGGTGCACATATATACAATCAGAGATATCTAGGCCATTGACTGTGCCTTTCCAACTGCATGGATTGTAGCCTGCCAGACTCCTCTGTCCATGGAATTCTCCAGGCAACAATACTATTGGAGTGGATAGCCATTCCCTTCTCCAGGGAATCTTCCCAACCCAGGGATCGAGCTTGGGTCTCTCATATTGCAGGCAGATTCTTTACCATCTGAGCCACCAGGGAAGTCCAGTTACTGGACTATTTCATATTATTTGCTAATATGCCTTTTATTGCTTACTCAGCACTGTACCCTGTACATCTAGGCAGCACTTACCTCAGATTTCTTTATCTCATTTATCTGCCAGTTTCTTTTCAATGTAAGACTTACTAACTTTGTGTTTAGCTCTCATACCAAGTGCCATGTTTTTAGAGACTAAAGCATGTGTGAATCTCATTCCATCTCCCCTTTCCCACTCCTTGTAGCCTGGAATATAATGATCTTGGAGCTTTTTTTTTTCCTTTTTCATGTCCTATTTCACAATCCAGGAGTCTCCCTTCTTAGTACAGCACACTAGAATTTTCTTTTGAGTAAATTCTGTGTATAGTGAAAGTCACTCAGTCGTGTCTGACTCTTTGCAACCCAATGGACTATACAGTCCATGGAATTATCCAGGCCAGAATACTGGAGTGGGTAGGCGTTCCCTTCTCCAGGGATTGAACCCAGGTCTCTTGCATTGCAGGTGGATTCTTGCGAGGTGAGACACCAGGGGAGCCCATTGCTGTGTATGACATGTGAATATTGTTAAGATTCATGATCCTTTATCTAGAATCATGTAAATCTCCCCCCATCATTCTTATTGTCATGGATTGCCCGAGTGACTTCTTTTCTCAGAAAAGAAAATTAGTAGAAATGGAAACTAGATCCTCAATTCAGAGAAATTTGTGGGGATTAGGGAGTTACCCTCTTTTTTTCTTGGTATTGCCGAGGTTCAGGGAGTTAGGAATCTGCTACCACTCATGACTGGGACAGAGTAAAGGGAAATCTAATTCCATCCTTATTTTTGTTTTTTTTTTTTTTTTCCTAGAGAAAATGTTAATTTCTGCTCTGGGGAAAATAGAAGAGTTCAGGTTTAAAACAGATTACAGTGTTCACTGATGAAGCTAAAGAATTGGAATTTTGTAAAATTGTTTCTTGGATGAAAAAGGGATAAGAAGGGATGAGAGAATTTAAAAGAAAAAAGGTGTATTAGGTCATAATAGCAACAGTAGGTGGCATTTATAGAGCATGTATATGTTAGGCACTGTCCTAAGCATTTTTCCTAAGCATCTCAGGACATCTCAGTACACCTATATGACATTCTCACTGTTTATTTTATACAAGAGGAATCCATGCTGCACAGAGTGGTTAAACAGCTTACTCAATGTCCCACAACTGATAAATGACTGATAATTTTCACTTTGGGAATCTAGTCGAAGGCTCACCGTCTTAATTTCAAGGTTACAGAGCTGTATGTTGAGTCATTTTAACTTTTTCCCTCGCTTTGAGTACAGCCTCCCACAGTATATATAAAGCACAAGAGAAGTGGCAGTTTCAGCCTTTTTTTTTCTTGTTGTTGTTTGTTTATTTAATAGCAGGGTTAAAAAAAAGGCAGTGTGCATTCTAAATCAAGTTTAATTAAACCAGTATGGAAAACATAACAATTATCTATGCCAAATTTCCACTGTTTTTCACGTTATTAATAGATAGGGTGCACATATTCTTTCATTTATTATTAAAGTGAAATGATTGAAGCTGACCTAGGATTCAAAGGTCTTGCCTACTTTTTAAAGAATCATTATCTAAAAGGCACATTTGGTGTAGAAAAGGAAAAAAGTCTGTTTTTGTTTGTGAGACACAGCTTCCCTTGGAGAATATGGTGTTACCAGGTGTAGAATCTTGGCGTAAAACTGCCTTTTCCTTTTGCCTCCTTGAACTGATGGAAAGGAGTGGGGTGGGGGAGGGGAGGGCGGTGGTGGGATAGACAGATACATAGATAATTACAGATGTATATCTCCAGATCAGTCCAGCATTTGGACGGAAGGCCTTTCATTAGGCCCCAGACAGCCCTGTTTGCCCCAGCTTCCTATGCTGAAACTGAGGTTTTAGAAGAATCTCAAGAAGTTTTCTTGGGATAGGTTTTCCAAGTGTGATTTTTTTTTTTTTTTAAATAGCATCTTTCCTTTATTTTATAGAGGAAAAGATAATGAAGGTATCTCCCCTTTCCCAAATTAAAAAAAAAGGGGCATTTTTCTGTTGCGTCATAATGTAACTAAAAAAAAAGATCCGTCAATGATAGTTTAAAATATTTTCTTCATTATTATAATATTCTTCCTTTATCTGAGCCATGGATAGGATCACAGGAATATGACACATAACATATTCTTACTATTGAAACTCCACTATCTATGGAGTTTTGCTGTTATAGATGATTGGAAAATATTAGGTTTCCTTCCACATTCAAAATAATATAGTAATTGCAGAAAATTTGGAAAATTCAGAGAAGTAGAAGCAAGGAAAAGCTTACTCCCATAGTTCCCATACCCAGGAGAAGGAAAAAAAAACTTACCATTTTCATGTATCTTCTTTACCCTTTTCTCTGTTGAGTTTTTGTTTATGTTTCTCGGTTAGGATCACACTGTAGATGCAGTGTTGATTCCTGCTCTGTTGGGAAGATGCCTCACTTTCAGAGACAGCGGCCTCAGGGCTTCTTTGCTGAACCTGCCCTGTCACAGGTCAGCTGGCGAGTGGGGTAGCAGGGTGTCCCCAGCACACTGCAGGCTCCAGGCTGCTGAGTGCTGGGCGGCAGAGAAGTCCTGCTGCTCACAGGCTTGATGGGGAAGACAAGCAGTGTTTTTGTGACTGCTTCTAGCTTTTGGTGTGGAAAATTTCAAACATATACAGAAATAGAACATTACAATAGACCCTATGTGCCTTTCTCCCAGCTGCAACAATAGTCACTTTATAGCCATCTCGCTTCATTTAGATCTCAACCTCTCTTCCCTCACCCTGGACTATTTAGAAGCAAATCCCTAACATCCTGTTATTTCACTAGTAAGTATTTCTATATACATCTCTGAAAGATTCTTTTTATCTTTTAATACTTCTAGTTCTTTTTTTTCTTGTCATATTATTATCATACTTTAAGAACTTCTATAATATCAAATATGGAAAATCCAGTCGGCGCTCAGATTTATCCATTTTCTTTATTATTTTTCTTTTCCATGTTTTTTTTGTATCAGGATCCAGATAAAGTCCATACACTGCAATTGATGGACATGCTGCTTCAGTCTCTTTAGTCTGTAGGTTCACTCTTCACTATTTTTTTTTAAATTCTCTGCAATTTATTTTTTGCCAAACCAGAACATTTATCCTGCTTCATAGGCTGGCTTTTGCCAGTAACACCCCATGGAGTTGAATGTTTCTGTGTTTAACGTATTCCTCTAGCCACTGTATTTCTTCGGACTTGATAGTCATATATAGAGTCTAGTTCACATTCTGTTTCCAATATTTTTTTGGTCAGGAATACTGTGGGTGTATTGTGTACCCTGATCAGGAGGCCCTGAATGCTAGTTCTGTGTATGTGTGGGCGTGTGGGCGAGAAAGAGATGTGAACAATTAATGGGGATCCTTACTGCCTAATCAATTCATTAGCGATTTCAAGATCTTCATTTCCATCATTTCTTCATTTATTAGCTGGCCTACTTTGATAAAGAGAAACCTCTGCTTATCAGCTACTTGGTTCTCCTCGGGTACAATTTATATGGGAAAGGCAGGAAATATACCCAATCCTTTCCCCTTTATTTACCAGTTTTTAAAGTAGTTAGTTCACTCTTGAACAGCCTGGGAGTTAAGGGTGCCGACCCTTCATGTAGTTGAAAATTTACGTATAACTTATAGTCCAGCTCTTCCCATCAGTGGGTTCAACCAACAGCAGCTTGGGTAGCATTGTAGTATTTACTGTTGAAAGAAATCCACATATAAGTGGGAACCTGCACAGTTCAAACCTGTGTTGTTCAAGGGTCAACTGTTCTTGGCTCCATTAGCCAACTAATTAGTAATGTTCATAAAAGGTAACCATTGAGAGAAGGGAAGAGAAACAGAGAGGTATGTAATTCACGAAGAATTCATGAATTCAAAATACTGGTGTTTTAACCTATTGCCTTTATTCCTGACACTAAAATTGTCCCATCTTTGGCCAGTAGGAGTCCCTTTGTGCTGGCTCCTGGATCCTTTTGATATGATTCTAGTGGTCTCTGACAGCTTCCCTGCTTTCAGTATGTTAAGATATTTCAAGGCCAGTGGTTCTCAAAGTATAATCTGAGGATGCCTGGGGGTTCCTAAGACGCTATGAAGGGATCTGTGAAGTCAAAACAGTTTTCATTATAGTACTAAGGCATTCTTTACCCCTTTTATTTTCTTATGTATTTATTGGAGTTTTCTAGAGGCTACTTTGTGGCTTCCGGCATAGGTGTGTATTTCCTAATAGTTCCTGAAATTTTCCAAGGTAAGGTCTTTGGAATCTTCAATAATTTCTAAGAATATAAAGGAGTCCTAAGACCAAATAACTTGTCCATTGTTGCTCTAGGCTCATTTTTCTTGCCACGTATATGGAATCACTGGTGTCTTTGTAAATCAGCTCCCTTTTTAAGTCAACTTTTGAAACTTTGTTTTATTATGTGTGAGTAATCTGCTCCAAATCTCAAAGCTAATAAATAGCAAAACCAGAATTTGAACCTAGATGTTTATGTCATAGTTTTTTCCCCCATAAAACAATCACTGATGTCCAAAATTTATGATTAATTGAAGCGTAGAAGCTATACACTCTGTCTGAAATGCCAGACAGTATATTTTAGGAGCCACCAGGCAAAATTAGCAGTTCTCTTTCTCTAGTGGAATGGCTTTCAAAAAGGGAAAAATGGATGTAGAGGCAGGAAGAGTGGTTTCTATAGTTCCATGATATAATAGCAAACTATGCACAAAACCCGCTGTTTTTTCTGGTCACAGTAGGGAAATTCAGAATGCAGTCGTAACTCATTAACATGTTAACTTTGAAAGATTTCAGTTATCTGGAGAAAAGCTTGCTTGGCCTGTGGAATTCAGTAATGGCTTATACGTTCCCCACTCATTTCTGAATGCAGAGTCAGATTGATTGCTTGACCATGCAGCTTAGAAGTAACTTTCTTTGATCTTGTGGTTAGCTGAATCAAATCCTACAAGAAAGCACCCTGCAATTTTCAAAGCTGAATAATGGTACCTGTAGCCTGGGACTACAGTTTTTCCATCATTAGTTTGGGATTAGCAGATGCAAACTATTACACAGAGAAATGGATAAACAGCAAAGTCCTACTGTATATTACAGGGGACTATATTTAATATCCTGCATAAGCCATAATGGAAAAAATATGAAAAAGAATATATATTTGTTTAACTGAATCACTTTGCTATAGAGCAGGAATGAACACAACATTGTAAGACAATTATACGTCAATAAAATTTAAAAAACAAAAAAAAGTAATTTTTCCATCACTGAATGGTATAGGAATCTCTGAAAGATGGCTAGTTAAAACCACTGGATTTTGCAGCTCTGGGTCCTTGGGAAAATCTTGATTTTGTCTCACTCTGTTGAGCTGAACTCAGTCACTTGTGCTTTGTTCCATTTTTGGTCACTGCAGCTTGTCTCGGATAATGAACAATGCTGACTTATTTCCCAGCACAAAGGAGAGTTTCCATCATAAGAAAAGGAAGTAAGCCTTCAAAAGGGCTTTCTGAAGTTAGCGTGTATAGCGGAGAGGAGTAGCCTTATGCAACGTGCTTGAGTGTTTGCCAAAAGTAAGAAAGCACCTGACAGCCTCGGGTATCATCATGGAGGAAGCTTGGTTCAAAGCTCACCTCACCAGTCAGGCGCTTCATCATCATTCTGTGGTTCGGGTGAGGAGTGAGGCCAAGAATTCATCCACAGCTTCAGGGCTCTTAGTGAAATACAGGTTTCTTTGCTGGGGAGTCGATTTTGAGCTCTAAGTAAGTTTTTGTCTTTATGGGAAAACTCATTTTCCATGGAGCCTTGTTCGTCTTTTTTTCCCTGAACATTAAATCTGTCACAGCAAAGTGATTTAAATATCTGCTCTTGGTGACCTGTTGTGTTTAGATTTATGGATTTGCAAAGTCAGGTGGTCTAGCCTAGTCATCTCATTGACATTGCTGAAGATAGTTTTAGAATATATGCAAGTCAGGAGTATGAAGTGGAAAGGTAGGTTTCATAGGGTTGTGGCAAAATTTTATTTTCTTTCATATTTGTCATTTTGAAGAAATTGAAAAAAAATTTTAAAAATGTATGTTCAATTCACTGAACCGACCCATCTCCATATGGAGAGCGTGTGGTATATGATGAAGCAAGCTTTGAACTTACTGCTAGGGAATGTTAGGAATTTTGGATTCTGGTCTCACTGAGGAAAATGGCCCCGCCTTACTACACTTTGGTTTCCTGTTTAGAAAGGTCTGTTCCTTCATAAAGACCTTGAAGCACTAGGAGGAAAGGTGCTGTATGTGTGGAGTTTTCCATAAAGTACAGTCCTAATGAAAAGGCTGAGTTAAAGGTAGGTGAATGCTCTATAAAAACATGATTTATGTATATATGAGATATTTATTAGTTTATGCCATATGTATTTATTTACTTACATATGAAGTAGCCTCAGGCAATTTGAAGTCAGATTTAAAATTCGGTTTTTGTTTACTTACTATCCTATTTTCTTTTAAGAACAAAGAATAGAAAAGCCTAGAAAGTGGAAATTGAAATTGATTTTAATTGCCTGAACAAGTTTACTGGAGAATCATTTTACTGAAGTGAAAAATGAAGGCCAGATTATTTTTGCTTTTTATCCGTGTCTAATTTCAGGCAATTTTGGAGTTGTCCATAAATCTCTCTTCAGGTCTAAGGGAGAATATCCATCAAAGTGAGCCAAATTTAACAACTCTTTGTGAGGACTGCCTTGGCTAAAAATCTCTCTGGTGAGAATTCAGAATTTCAGGAGTGCATTTGGAGGTGGGATGGGTTATACTGAGGAGTCCCACGAGGACACAGAGACTATTTTAGACTCTCTCCGTGTGCTTTTGAAACTCTGAAGACCTATTCCCTGTTGTCCCCAAAGCTCAGTGAGCCACTGTTGGGAGCAGTTGGGTTTTGTACCCTCTAGGTGTTTTTGAGTTCAAACACAGTTAAAGTTAGACTGCTGTGGAAGGTGGGGATAGCCTATTAGAGCAGCGTTTGTCTCTGGAGAGCACCACTCTTTCAGAAAAGATAAATAATGGCCTCAAGTGATTTGTAACTCATACAGTGGCAGCCACAGTTGCTTAAATTTAATGCTCTATTATGTATAAATGTGTGGTATTTTGATTTGGTTCTAGAAGCAAGTTTTTTGTGTGTGTGATGTAGTTTTTCGTGAAAAGGCTGCATGCAGGTGCTTTACAGAAACCGATGGGACTGGAAAAGCTGCTCTGTGTAATTGAGGATCAGTGCCAAGCTGGAGTGAGCCCTCAAACAGTATATGACACTGTGGCCATGCCACGTTCCTGAGTGAGCGGGACTGGGCTTGTTGGCCTTCAGTTTCACTGAAGAAAGAGAAGCTTTTCTTTGCATTTGATTATGCTCCGTGATATGTAGAACATGACATTTAGTGGCTTAGGTTTGGGGGGGAAATGTGGTTTAATTGTTTATTGTGTAGTTTGGTATAATTTGTGCAACTTTTCTCTCTTTTGCCTTGAAAGTAGGAAAATGGAAAAGCAAAAAACTCAGGTGATCTGCAAATGAAGTTAAGAGGAAAAATGTCTCTAGGAAATAAGATAGGAAGACGTATGTTTAAGTTTTACAGCATCAGATATTAAAAACCAGTGATCAAGAATCCTCTGCTTACCAAACTATTTTAAAATTTCACTTAAACTTTTTTTTTTAATTGATGTGTAGCTGATTTACGATGTCATGTTCTTTTCTGGTATACAGCAAAGAGATTCTGTTAAACAAATATATATTCTTTTTCATATTCTTTTCCATTATGGTTTATCACACTGTTGAATATAGATCCCTTTGCTATTAGTAGGACCTTGTTTGTTTATTTGATACAGAATAGTTAGTATCTGCTAATCTCAAACTCCTAATTTAGAGATTTCAATTTTTCATTGCTGCCTTCCTTAACTCGATGTCTCTTAAAGTCATAGTCATTTGAAGTTGTTCTGAAGTCAAAACAAAACATTTGCTGGAAACGATCTTAGCTGTCAATTTGAAGTTGTTCTGAAGTCAAAACAAAACATTTGCTGGAAACGATCTTAGCTGTCACCCAGTCTATCCTTTGTATTTTGCTGAGTCTATCCAGTAACTCACAGGGAAGGTATATCTGACTTTCAGTATTCCCCATGCTTAGCGTTGGCTTTAACACATAATATATTCTGGCTGACTATAGCGTAGTACTTATTAAAAATAAAACAAACAAAACTTGCCACAAACCTTTTTACCAGAGTGTATTTGAATAGGATCTTCGTGGAAATTTTGAAAAGTATGGTTGAGGATATAAGAACAACTCTTCTTTTGGGGATTTGCAAACTTTGCCATTCTTTCATGACTCTTTAGATCCCGGTATCTTTAGAATGTGAATTCTAAAAACTTAGGTATAAAATGTACAAAAGTGTTTTAGTGTGTAAAATATCATTGTTACACATTTTCTTCAAGCTCATCATTTCTCTTACTGTTACTTTGTATTAATTACTATTTGAGAGTCCACAGAAGAATGAATGAACAAAGCTCATCACTGTCAATAGACATTATTTTCCCCATGCCAAAAATGAAATAAAATTCAAATTTTTAAAGTTCCATCAAGAAATGGTGTGTCAAATTAATAATAATATTCAATGATTGTTTTTAAATAACCTGAAGGAATTTTATCTTATCAGGTCATGGCCATGTTTGGAAAGCTGAGAATTTGAACTTGAACCATGTTTTGTTTTGTTTTTCCTTTAAATGAATTGTGGCTACTTCCCATGGATAGAGCTGGGTCCAGGATCTGATCATCCTGCTCATATGAGACTCAGGAAATTTTGTTTCTGAAGCTATTGGAAGGAATTTCCCATCTTCCTATCTGGTTCCATGCCTCAGGTACTGGTGTCAGCCACATGAGCAGGTCCCTGAAAGGGAGAGGGAGTGAGGGTTAACGTGGTCCTTGTTTGGTGAAAGGCTGCCTAAACCTCCACTCCAGAGATTCTGTCCGTTTTCAGTTTATATGGGGACTTTAAGATGGTGTGGAAATAGCTTGGGTTTTAGAAGCCCTGCTTTATGACCTAACAAATGGGTTGTCTGTGAGATCTTTTTCTGAGATGTTCTGACTAGGTCAAAAGAATGCAGCTATGCTGGAACATTGCAGCAATCATTTCTTTGGTGATTAAAACCCTCAGATTTTGGAGGAAAGAATCCAGATATCTTCTTTATTTCATCCATTCCTGCCACAAAAGTTTATTCAGTACTTCTGGTGTTCTAGGCACTGTTTTGGGTGCTGGACACCATGGACATAAGTCCCTGTCCTTACAGAGCTTCTTATGGGGAGAAAGGCACACAAGTAAGTTAAATATGTTGATGATATGAGCCCTGGAGAAAATTAGGACAGGGATGGAGGTAAGAATAGAGCTGAGGGAACCGTACAGTATCTTGCATTACTTCCGGTGACTGATTAGCCCCACAGGCGTGAAACAAACCAGTCCTTTATGTGTTGTGACCAATTGTGCTGTCATGTCACCACCAGCATTGTCATTGTCACAGTCAGAAGGCATTTATCTCACACCTATTAGCAAGACTGTGTACACGATGAGTCATACAGACGAGTCCTCAGGACTGGCAGCCCTCGTGTGGACACATGGAGAGGGCTTAGGGATGACAGATTTTAAAAATGATGGTATTCTTTCTTTCAGCAAATGTTAACTGAATGATGGCATCTAGACAAGGCCTTGTGGAGACTAACACAATAAATCACATGTACACCCTGCTAGCAGAGTGTAGCATCTAGTATATTTGCGTATAGTAGATCATTTGTATGTCAGTGATTTCACATTAGAGACTAGGAAAGCCCTGACGTATGCTGGTTTCTCCTTTTGCTGAGGCATGGGCTTCAGTTAGCTGCTTTTGGAGGGGATGTGGGATAACCTCGGAGTGGTGGGTTAGCAGTTGCCCAGTGTCCAGGGCAACACGATTTCTATCCCTTGTTGAATGTGTAAAATTTCTTTGAAGTGAAATCAGCTTTCTTTGTGAAAGATTGCTCTGAGAAAAAAGGTCAGCTTCTAGTGCTGGTGATGAAAGGTGCTGATTCTAAGGTGCGACGGTTCTTAGCCAGAAAACGGAATCATTGAGAGTCTCAAGGAAATACTTAGCATTTCGCTCCTTTTGAGGGGAATCATATACTGTACCAGTATTCTGCCAGCTTGGAGATGAGCCCCTCATGAGGATATTATTTGGATGGATATTGAGAAGGTCCCTAAGGAAAGTGTGAGCATGAGAGGATTTATCTCCCTTGTCTGAGGGTGACTCTTGGAGGAAGCTAAGCAAAGCTTCTTTATGTGCTGCATCACCTGGATCCTAATATCAGATTATTCCCGTTCCTTCTAAATAAAGGGTCACCCATCTTTGTGTGAGGCTCCCTGCCATTTATTATATAGATGGAATCAAAAGTTTACTGCATAGAGTTTCATATATAGACACATGTGCAGTCATGCATCCATACATATCCACAGAGGGCAAGGGAAAGCTTGGAAGGGAGGGCACAGTCATAAAATACAAGGGCAGAGGCTGTTGGCTACTCACCAAAATCTACATTTCCCTCTTTTTAAAAAAATGTATTTCTTACTGTGCTGGCTGTCATTGTTGTATACAGGCTGTCCCTAGTCGTGGTGAGCGGGGACTATTCTCTAGTTGTGGTGTGCAGGCTTCTCATTGTGGTGGCTTCTGTTGCAAAGCACAGGCTCTAGGTGTG
The DNA here is from genome assembly GCA_007570785.1 of Antilocapra americana. Lineage (NCBI taxonomy): Eukaryota > Metazoa > Chordata > Mammalia > Artiodactyla > Antilocapridae > Antilocapra > Antilocapra americana. The sequence continues at coordinate 6,723,781 of ML661900.1, read as the reverse complement.
CAAGCTTTAGTAGTTGTGGCCCTTAGGCTCAGTAGTTATGGCACGTGGGCTCTGTTGCCCTGTGGCATGTGGGATCTTCCCCAACCAGGGATCAGATCTGTGTCCCCTGCCTTGGCAGGCAGATTCTTAACCACTGGACTGCCAGGGAAGCCCCACATTTCCCTTTTCCCAGCCTGCAGCAAGAATGCAGTTTCCAAGCTCCTTTGCATTTAAGCACAGCATGTAACTGAGTTCTGGCCAGTAGAATGACCCTGATAAAGATGGCAGAGACTGGCAATTTGAGTCTCTATTTCAGTGTGAGAAACAGGAAGACTTCATTCATCCCCTTCCCCACACAAAACGTTCTAAGGTGTTTGCTGCTGCTGCTAAGTCGCTTCAGTCATGTCCGACTCTGTGCGACCCCATAGACGGCAGCCCACCAGGCTCCCCTGTCCCTGGGAGTCTCCAGGCAAGAACACTGGAGTGGGTTGCCATTTCCATCTCCAATGCATGAAGTGAAAAGTGAAAGTGAAGTTGCCTAGTCATGTCTGACTGTTTGTGACCCCATGGACTACAGCCTACCAGGCCCCTCTGTTCATGGGATTTTCCAGGCAAGAGGACTGGAGTGGGGTGCCATCGCCTTCCCTGTCTAAGGCATTTGAGCCATTATATATTTTGAGGTCTATTTCAGCAGTGACTAGTCTTTCTGCATTAGTACTGATTCTTAGTGTGGTAAACCAGGGAGTTAGGGACCACAGTTTCAGGGCCTGACTCTTACTTTGTTGGAAGATTGGATCCAGTTGTTTCCACCTGAATGGCAGAATCAGTGCTGTTGAATGAAGGTGGCTATCGTGCGCATAGGTTCAGGCAGTGTGTTCATTATTGCACTCACCATCCGTTGCTTAAAGATGGCTGTAGAGGGTAGAGTCCAGGGAATGCTTGCTGACGCTGATATTTCTTCTTTTTCTCCTCTTGTCCACAAATATATTAGTTGATGAGACCACCTCAAATGGGACTCTTGAGTTGGAGGTAACAGAAAACTCAAAGAGAAACAAACTCGTGGTTGATGGGGTTGAGGGGGATCATGGGAAGAGGAAAGAAATAGATGAGGGAGATTGAGGTACGAACATCTAGTATCAAAACAAATGAGTCACAGGCATGAAATGTACAGTGTAGGGAATATAGTCAATAACTATGGAATGTATTTATAAGGTGACATATCGTACCTAGATATCGCAGGAATCATTTTGAAATGTATAGAAATAGTGAATCACTATGTTGTGTAACAGGAACTGACATGGTGCTGTAGGTCCATTAGGCTTCAAAAACAAATGAACTCATAGGAAAAAAGATCAGATTTGTGGTTACCAGAGGTGGGGGATGGGGAAAGAGAAATTGGATGAAGGCAGTCAAAAGGTACAAGCTTCCAGTTATAAGGTAAGTAAATACTAGGGATGTAATGTACAACATGATAAATACAATTAACACTGCTATATGTTATGCACGAAAGTTAACAGTAAATCCTGAGTTCTTATCACAAGAAAAAAAGTTTATTAATTCTGTATCTACATGAGATAATGACGTTTAGCTGCTAAGTTGTGACCGACTCTTTTGCAACCCCATGGACTATAGCCCGCCAGGCAACTCTGTCCATGGAATTTTCCAGGCAAGAATACTGGAGTGGGTTGCCATTTCCTTCTCCAGATGAGATAATGAGTGTTCACTAAACTTACTGTGATAATCATTTTATGATGTACCTAAGTCAAATCATCATGCTGCACACATTAAACTTCTACTGTGCTCTATGTCAATCATATCTCATCAAAACTGGAAGAAAAAAAATCACATGGATTTCCTATGGGAAAAAAAAGTGTTTCAGCTGTTAGCAATTTTATGAAGAGCTGAGCGATGCATTTGACTTCAGGTGCTGTTTCTCTGTGATTCCTAATCCAGTCAGACCTTCATCCACAGATTGCCACTCTCACCTGTCTTTGTATTCTTTGCCTCGTTCTTTACCCTAGAGCATAACACAGTGCTTTATATATTATATGTGGCTAAATAAATGTTTGCTGGATTAATTACTTAAATCTCTTATGTTGGAAGAGCTTCGTGAGCTAGTTTCCTGCTTGGTGAATAGCTCTTTCGATGATGAACCTCAGTTCCTGCTGCAGTTATGTTGCTGTCAATTCACGTGATGTTTCATTTTGTTGTTTAACTTCATGATGCGGCCCTTAGCTAATGACAGGAGTCACCCAGCTTGAGGTTTGAGAAGGGAAAGGGGTGATGTGCTAAATGGTTGCTATGTGAGTGTAGTAGGATGTGTCTTGACCTGGTTCCAAAAGTTCTTGTAGGACTCATGTCTGTTCAATGACACTGAACCACATTCCTCTGCTTTTCTTGGCAAGAGAGTCCTCTCATGTACTTTATCACTCAATTTAATAAATAAAAAATTAGTTTTTATCTGCCTGGTGACTAGGTTTGTATCTTAGGTGTTGCTTGACTTAGTGAAGGTTCTAGAGAATTCTCTGAAAAGAGATGCCTACACATTTATAATGAGGCTTGTTCCCCCTAATGCAATTATAGCTGAAATCCTTCTCTCAGGGACTGATATTCCTTCTTAAGAGCACATTTTAATAGTGGTACTGGTGGCTCAGATGGTAAAGCGTCTGCCTACAATGCCGGAGACCCGGGTTCAATCCCTGGGTTGGGAAGATCCCCTGGAGAAACAAATGGCAACCCACTCCAGTATTCTTGCCTGGAGAATCCCATGGACAGAGGAGCCTGGTAGGTTACAGTCTATGGGGTTGCAAAGAGTTGGACACGACTGAGCGACTTCACTCACTCGCTTCTCACTACAACAGAAGGATGACTGAACAGGATTGAGGACACTAGTGGCCAGGAAAGAAGTCAGAGGTTTCATCTGCATGTACATCTGCCTTTGAGCAACAGTGAGGTTACCTTCCACGTCTTGCTTCACTGGCCTTTTCTTCCTCTCCAGCTGAAAGGTGACTTTGAAAGAAGCTGGCCGGAGCCTTTCTCTGATACTGCCCTTCTCACTCCTTTTGTCAGTTTATGATCCTTTTGCCAAAAGTCAGTGAAGCAAAAGATCATCTTTACATCTTTGATTGTTTGACCTTTACATGTAAGAATCTGTGATGTGAACATTTGGGTGCTGGCTGACTTGTTGCTTAACTTTAACTGCCTTGGTGAAGACAGGGAAACCATTGTTTCTTTATCAGGACTTACAAAGTCGTAAGAACTCAACTGTATAGGCTTCCCTGTCATAAATTACTTAAATTGTAAGCATGTATGTTGTTTAAATATGGAACTGATTATCTTTTCTCAAAATAGTCTGTGATAATTAATAGTCAAGAAGTTAAAATTTTCCTGCACTTCAATTTACTGTCCTAAATGACATTATAGTGGCCTGAAAATATTGGGCCAGTCTCATCTACTTTAAAGGAATTAGTTTTGGAGAATGTTTTTACCAAGTATCTGTATGTCGAGTTATAGGAAAAGCAACTAGTTTGTAATGTGGATAAATTAGTGTAACCTGAGAAACTAACACAGTGACTCTACATTTTAGACCAGAGACCTAACAGTAGGTACATATTTGAACAGAGACTAATGCTTAATAAGTTCAAGAATTTTTTATTGCTTTATTGTAGAAGATAATGCTACCCTCTGCCTTCAATATAGTTGCTATGATGAAAAAAATAAAAAATCACCACTCTAAGAGCCTGCTTAACTCCTGTCAACTGATATGACCTGTCCCATATTTGACAAAAAATTACAAGACATGCTAACAGGTAAGCAAAGGTAAGCCTTTGACATATTATAGAGGCAATGCAATAAGCAAAAACTAGATTCTTGAACAACATGGACTTTAGAACTATCAGACAAGGAAATTAAATGAATTATAATATGTCAAAGGCTCTAATTCAAAAATTAGACCACAAGCAGACAGATTGAAATTCACAAATAATAAAAAGAAAATGCTAGAAATCAGAAACATAATAACAAAAATGCAAAGTAATTTTGACAGACCGGTAAGTAAACTTGATACTGACAAAGAATTGGTGAACTTGAAGATAGAGCAACAGAAACTTTCCAAACTGAAATTCAAAGAGTAAAAGCCATTTTTAAAAAAGAACGGAACACAGAAAGTCTGTGGAATGATATGAAAAATCATAGCATATGTACCGTTGAAATGCCAGAAGAAGAAAAAGGAGTGGAAGAAATATCTGAAGTGATAAGGGCTGAAAACTTTCCCAAACTAATAACAGACACGAAGCCACACATCCAGGAGGGTTGAGATAAATACCTGAAGGTTCTCCCCACCCCCTGTACCAAATATACACTTTTCCTTTTTTCACACGAATTTTCCAGTTCTCTGACACCAACTAGGTGTCCAGCAATTCAATTCTGATGCCAGTTCTTGAAATTAGTGTAGAACTGATAAGGGAAGGGCTCAGTCCCACAAGTCTGTCCCCGCTTCAGATGCCAACCAAATGGAGAGCTCAAGCTACCCACATTTCTGCCCAGTTAACAATAAATTCTTGGGTGCCACAACCCCAAGTCCCTGAGGTTGGATAATTTACTAAAACAACACACAGAACTCAGGAAAAGTGCTTTTCTTAACAATTATCAGCTTATTATAAAGGATACAGCTCAGGAATAGCCATAGCCAAATTGGAGCGGGAGCGTGTATAGATCGTCTGTGTCCTCTCTGGGGATGCTTCCCTCCTAGCACCTTTGTATGCTCACCAACCTGAAAGTTGTCTGAACTTCATTGTTTAGAGGTTTTTATGGAGGTTTTACTATGTAGGTATGATGGGCTCAATCATTGGCCATTGTTGATTCAGTCTCTACCTCTCTTTCCTCCCTGGAGGTCAACAAAGAGTTGCTGCTGAAAATTCCAACCCTCTGGTCATGCTCTGGTCTTTGTGGCAAGCAGGCTCTATCCTGAAACTCTGTCCCTAAGAGTCCACAAGAGTCACCTTGTTAGCATAAACTCAGGGATGGTTGGAAAGAACTTTTTATGAATAACAAGGCATTCCTGTTACTCTGGCCATTTCAAGAGTTTTAGGAGTTCTGTGGCAGGAATGAGGGATGAAGACCAAATATGTACTTCCCATGATATTATAATACCCCTCCCCCCTAGATCATAGTAAGGCATGCCTTATTCCAACTTCAGAAAACCAGAGCTGGAGAAAATTCTGAAGAAAGCCAGAGAGGGGAAAGAACACCTTGCTGTAGAGGAAGAAGGATAGGAATTACAGTGGCTTCTTGCTCATCGGAAACCGTGTAAGCAAGCAGAGGGACATCTTCAGACTGTTGAAAGAAAAGAACTTTTTCATTCACACCAGCCACCTTCATTGAGTTTCTGTGCTGCCATCTGGGATATAAACAGGAACTAGTAAACCATGAATGGTGCCCTCACATAGCTCACAGGGGCCTGAAGAAGAAACGTAGATGCTGCCTGAGTTTACATAAATTTGCGTTCCCTCTCTGGGCCTCAGTCTCTTAAGCTGCTCAGGGAGAGTATTGGACTAGGTTAGTGGCCTTCTATGCTTCTCTTTCTTTAGAAATAGAATTTGTAGTCAAAGGAACTTATACTTTCAGTTGGGAGCAGAGAACAGTGGAGGTGTTGTATTTGAGCTAGAAAAGTGGTGGGTGGGAAGTGATGCTGAGGTTTCCCCCTCCCCATCTCAACGAGGCTCCTGTGGGGACTCTGTGGGACCCCCGGGGCTTTGAAGGAGCACTGGTAGGAAACTCCTGACCTAGCAAGAGAGCCCTTTCAGGTGTGAAGACTCTACAGCGAAACCACTAAGCTATTTTGATGACAGTGCTTCCCTCACCTTTAGATGTCTCTGTTTTGGCCTAGTTTCTTCCCTACCTAATGTTCTGTGCACATCCACATTTAGTGTCTTTTCTCATTATACCTAATGGGCTTTCTGCCCATCTGCTTACCATTTTTCTTCTCTCATATCTCTTGTTTCTTATCCATTCTTTCCACTTTAATTTGTGTGAGTAGACTGGCCTTTTTAGGATACAAGGAAAATGATAAGAGGTAGCGCCTACTCAGTGAACACGGTGGGCACTGTTCTAAACAGTTCATATAAATGACCGCATTTCAAGCTCATGACACTTCATGAGGCAAGTGTTAATATCCTGACCCTTCAACAGATGAGGAGACCAGAGCAGGAACAAAGAGGCATATTATGTGATGAGGTCAAAGAGTAAGAGTTGTCAGAACTGTGACTGGAACATAAATCTGCAGGCTCCAGAGTCCTTCCACCTAACTGGGGCCTAAATGTTTTTCTTGATACTTTCACTCTTTGTTAATTCTCTGGAAGGGTGTGCTCCCACTCATTCATGTAATGGTAGCTCTAGAGTTATGTCTCTGCTTCCTTTCCTTCCCTTCCCTTTTTTGAAAAAAGGGAAGCAAAGAAACCACAGGATGCCAAGAGTGAAATAATTAAGATTTAACTGAAACTCACAAGAGAAGTGATTTGGACATTGTTGTTCCCAGTGGATTCCTTGGGATGGGAAATAGGGAAGTGAAGCTGAGAGACTCAGGTGGAACAAGACCCTTTAGGTTGATGGTTGCAGGTTGCCCAAGGAATTTGCTATGAGGGAGGAAGAGGATAGGGCCAGCTCTAGCCACCATTGTCAAAGTCAAGAGAGAGTGGAGTAGCGATGGCGTGGGACAGCTATTTTAAAAAAGCCAAACAACTTTTAGGGAACAATTTCTCCTTTTGTGCTGCTGTGCAATTTTAACACTATTACGTGTTAAATTAAGACTGTTCTTAATATATTATTATTGTGCTGTGCTTAGTTGCTCAGTCATGTCCAACTCTTTGCAATCCCATGGACTGTATAGCCTGCCAGGCTTCTCTGTCCATGGGAATTCTCCAGCCAAGAATACTGGAGAGGGTTGCCATGCTCCCCTCCAGGGGATCTTCCCAACCCAGGGATCGAACCCAGGTCTCCTGCTGTCTGAGCCACCATAAGGGAAGTCCATAATATTATTACCTGAAAATAAATAAATAATGTGTGCTATCTTTAATCTGAGTTGAGTATATTGTTGCTACCAAGAGATCAAGGAAAAAAGGAAATGATTAACCAAATTCCTAAGGACTAAAACCTTTGAACTACAAAATATTATGATGTTTACTTAGCAGAAACAAGCCCATCAAATGGCCAAGAAGCATTAAAAAAGTTAATCTAGAAGCCTTTGGCCAGTGTTCGACCTATTTCATCATAAATTTAAAGTGTGAAAGATAAGTTTTGAGAAGTAAAATTCACATAGATTTGGTACTTTTACCAATAAAGTTATAGAACTTTAGGAAAAGTTAGCTATTTCTCTAGCTGTTGAACTATTTGAGGTGGCAAGAATGAGTTCTAATAAGGAACTCAATAAGCTCCAATATATATAGTAAATCTGTATAGAGAAATCAGTAGAAAGATCTTTGCCTCACTGAAGCATTTTTCTTTTCCATTTACTGAGTTCTGAAAGTAACATTCAGATTTATGATATACTTGGTTTAAAGAAGTTTCGATCTGGTTTGTGTGAAGTTTTTGAAAGGAAAGCAATAAAGTAAGTTTATGGGGATTTCATACACATTTTACTTTAGAACAGATGTTGGAAACTGGGTAGGCCTTCTAAAAGCAGAAAGTATGGGCTGATAAACATCCAGGAGAGTCCTAAGGTCATTTTATCCAGGTGGTTTGCCTATGGATAAACCCCAAAGATATGTTTTATTCCCAAGAAGCTTATATTTTAAGAGCTGCTTGATAATTTGGCTACCCCCCCCCAAAAAAAAATAAGTCTTTTTACTTATTTTGGGAGTCTGTGGAAACTAAGGATAATATCTTCCTTAGTTGGGTCTAGCAGGCCAGGGCAAATTCCTGCCTTCTTTAAGAAGCATTCCCAAATCTCCCTTGTAGGAATTAATCTATACCTTATTATTTATAGATTTGTTCATTCATTCAACAAACTATTGGAAACCTGCTATGTGGAATTAAAACTGTGATCAAGATAAGTACACTACCTATCTTATCAGAATTCAAGTTTTCTGTGGGACTACAGAGTAAACACAGAGTCACTGCTGTGATGGGTGAAGTTATGCTGCATGCAAATCTGGGAAGACTTCCTGGAGAAGGTGTCATCTAAGCTAAGGAGGAGCTAACTGAATGAACAGAGGATCAGGGACACCACATAGAACGCTGGGGACAGCTTTGTGAAGACAGTGAAGGAGGTGAGTGTTTCTGAAATGGAAAGGAGTTCAGAGTGGCTAGAGCGTGGAACATGAGGAGGAGGAAGAAGTGTCAAGGAGAGCAGCTGGAGAAAGAAACAGTGGCTCTAGAACCCTGAGAGTCGTAGTGGGTTTTGCTCTCCTGATGGCAGTGGTGAGCCATTGAGGCAATGGCAGGTGCTCTATAAAAGTCACAGTGGCTGCTGTGGAGGGAGTTCATTGGGAGGCATGAGGTTATTACTGTTCAAGGTCCAAGAGGTAAGCAACTCAGTCCCAGGATCCCATGTTTCAGGTTTATTTCCAGTTAACCTAGGCAATTAGTCCCTATGCCACATACTGCATCAGCCAGCATCCAGTCAGAAAATAGATGCCAGGCTGGCACTTCAAGTAGAGGCGATCAGATGTAGGGAATTTGAGACACAAGGTATTAGAGAGCTGAAAGACTAGCTAGTGGAAGTAGAAGTAACAGAGTGGGAGGAGCAACGGGGAGTGGGTGTGGTTCAGTTCAGTTCAGTCTCTCACTCCTGTCCAACTCTTGGTGACTACAACACGCCAGGCTTCCTTGTCCTTCACCAACTCCTAGAGCTTGCTCAAACTCACGCCCATCGAGTTGGTGATGCCATCCAACCATCTCATCCTCTGTCTTCCCCTTCTCCTCCCTCCTTTAATTTTTCCCAGCAACAGGGTCTTTTCCAATGAGTCAGTGCTTCGCATCAGATGGCCAAGGTATTGAAGTTTCAGCTTCAGCATCAGTCCTTCCAATGAATATTCAGAACTAATTTCCTTTAGGATGGACTGGTTGGCTCTCCCTGCAGTCCAAGGGACTCTCAAGAGTCTTCTCCAACACCACAGTTCAAAAGCATCAATTCTTCGGTGCTCAGCTTTCTTTGTAGTCCAACTCTCCAACTCATCCATACGTGACTATTGGAAAAGCTATAGCTTTGACTAGATGGACCTTTGTCAGCAAAGTAATATCTCTGCTTTTTAATATGCTCTCTAGGTTGGTCATAGCTTTTCTTCCAAGGAGCAAGTGTCTTTTGATTTCATGGCTGCGGTCACCATCTGCAGTGATTTTGGAGCCCAAGAAAATAAAGTCTGTCACTGTTTCCATTATTTCCTCATCTGTTTGCCATGAAGGGATGGGACCAGATGCCATGATCCTAGCTTTCTGAATGTTGACTTTTAAGCCAGTTTTTTCACTCTCCTCTTTGACTTTCATCAAGAGGCTCTTTAGCCCTTCTTCACTTTCTACTGTAAGGGTGGTGTCATCTGCATATCTGAGGTTATTGATATTTCTCCTGGAAATCTTGATCCAGCTTGTGCTTCACTCAGCCCTACGTTTCGCCTGATACATAAAAGTTAAATAAGCAGGGTGGGGTTAACAACCTGGAAACTCAGAGAGGCTACCGTAGAGCTGACCTGCCCACTGCTGTGGAGCGGCGTGGATCTCCTGGGAGGGGTTACCTTATAGCTGGCCGGTGCTCCCCCATCCAGGGGGTCTGCGGCTAGTATACAGAGTGGCAAAAGCACAGGGAACTGGGGCAGCTGCTACTGTGAAGTCTGACAGGAGATGGAAAATAGGAGAGTTCCTTCTCCTGTCTCTGCCGTCTGATTTCCTGCCAGGGACTCCCATCAGCAGAACTGAACAAGAAAGCAGTTGCAAGGCATTCTGGAAAATGGGATTTGCAGATTTCAACCTCCAGCACCATAAAACAGAATACTAAAGGGTGGGCCTGGGCTGAGAGACAGCTGGTAAATAATCTGCCCCAGGCATTTGAGAAAAGTAACTCTAGCTCTGGGGCTTCCCTGGTGGCTCAGACAGTAAAGAATTTGCCTGTAATGCAGGAGACCTGGGTTTGATCCCGGCTGGGGAAGATCCCCTGGAGAAGGAAATGGCTACCCACTTCAATGTGTTGGACGGAGGGAAACCTGGATACCCATTGATCAGTTCAGTGGTTATTATCCAGATAGGAGATGATGGCAGCCTGATTGAGGGCTAGGAAGTGGGTAGATACAGGCTTAGAATGTCAAATTGAGCAGGATTTGGCAATTGATGTATTGTGAGGGATGACGGCCTGGATCAGTGGGGGAGGAAGAGGAGAAGGCTTGTGTTTCTGGTTTCTGACTTGGGTAGCTGGTGGTGCTGTTTACTGAAGATAGGAACACAGGACTAGAAACTGTTTATGGGAATATGATTTATTCAGTTTTGGACTATGGAGTCTGATGTGTCCATGGTTTATCCAGGTGGACATTCATTGTGTCTGCCTGGGAAGAAGATGTAGATGTGATTGTACAGCCTACAGGTGGTACTTGAAGTTTTAAGAATGAATGAAACTACCAAAGGAACCTATAGAGGGTGGAGAGAAGACAGCAGAGGGCAGAACCCAGAGGAGCAATAGCATTTTGGGAAAGAACACAGTAGTGGAGAAAAGTTGGAAGGCAACTGTGAAGGTCAGAGAGGTTGGAACAGAAGGTCATGGTCAATAGTTCGGGTGCTCAAAAGTTGACTGTTGAGTGTTGCTGGAACTTCTTTATCATACTCCTCCGGTCTGCCTATTTTTCATTGTTCTTTATGGGTGATTGTGTTTGAGAATAATGTGGGCCTGGGACACTGCTGCACACGCCTCAGCGTCTGGCCTTGGTGTTTTGCATATGTGTATATCCACGATACATGTTAGTTGCATTGGGTTAATTCAGTGTCTGCCAACTCCAGCTTGTGGATTGGCCACTTTCTCTTGTAAATAATGTTCTCTTGGAACACAGGCTGCCTGTTCATTTATCTGTTGCCTGTGCTTGCTTTCACGCTGTAACAGCGGAGTTGAGGACTTATGCCTGAGACCCTATGGCTTCTAAACCTAAATTGTTGACTGTGTGGCTCTTTATGTTTGCTGACCCCTGGATTATGGTCTTGAAGCTGTTTTATGTAAGCTGGTAAGACTGTATCTTTGACTTTTCTTTTAAGTCTGTTTAATATGTTTAGGGGAGATGTAAAGCGTAGAATGCGCCTTCTTGGGATTGGTCACAGTTGTGTTTTTGCTGTGAAGGCAGCAGAGCCAAGGGAAAGAAAAGTTAGCAGAGGGTCACAGCAGTCTCTTTAGCCTGGCTGCGGGGCTGAGTGATACCATTATAAGGAAATCTGTCAGGCCAGAGAAGATGGGACAAGAGGGAGCATGGGCCTTAAAGGCATGCGTTTAAGATGGGCCTTTTCAGCCCTGTGATATACCAGCCACTGTGCTAGGTGCCTGGGTTAATTTAGGAGCTGAGAAGCTGCTTGGAGACACAGACCCACAAGCAGAAGCTTACAGTTGCCTAATATGTGTCAGGCATAGTGATAAAGCCGCACACGTGGTACAAGAGAGAGGCAGCTAACCCAGCCTGAGGAGAAGCAGCGGGAGGAGGAAGGGCCATACCGGGACCAGGCCACCAGGCCCTTGGGTGCTGCTTTGCCACGTGGGAGCTGGGCGTGGGTGGGGCGGGGGCTCTACCAGCTCTGGAGTCTGAAGTCCTGTGTAGGAATGAGAGCCCCTGAGGGTGTTCAGTCATGAGACAAGGCAGTCCTCAGAGGCTTACTTGTCTGTCACAGAGTTTGTCTTCTAGGCATTCTTTTTTATTTTTTTAGCTGACATATTTAAAGTGTTTTGAGTTTGTGGGAATCGTAACCTTGAATTGGTTGATTCTCCCCCCCATTACATAAAGTACAGAAATCATCTTGCATTAATATGTCTTTTGACTGGATTTGTCTTGCCTGTAGGGACGATAAAAGCTCAGTGAGCTGAGCATGTAACATCGGCGAGGGAAGTTTTTCTGTTTCTTTAGACTCTGGACTTGCTGTTTTTACTGCCTATGACCCTCAATAATGAGAAATTACATATTCAGGTTAATCTGACCATACTCCCCCAGAGGCCTGTGTCCACTCCTTTAGCAGGTGTTAGGCCTAACATACTAGCACGGAAGGTGAGGTACACGCTTCGATTTTAAGTTGCTTGCCAGTGTTCATTGCTTCCAGTAAGTTCTTTTGTCTGTGTGCAAGAGTGACTCATACCGGTTACTTCAGGAAAATAGCAGTTTTTTATAACCCTGCTTATGAACTGGAAAACCAGGTGTACTCAGGAAGCTCTGGGTGTTTCCTTTCCTTTTCTCTGTCTCTCTCTCCCTCTTCTCTCTGCATATCCATATCATCCTTTCCTCAGTCTATAGGTTGGTTTCCTCTATAACTTTGCCTGATGTGTAATCTGTCTTCTTTCAGCCTCTCTCTGCATCGTGAGACAAAGCTTCAACTCCCACTACTATTGGGTCATTTGCTATTTTCTTTTAGAATCTGATTGGCCCAGCTTCTCTTTTTAAGCAAGAGCATATTATAGCAGAATTGACTCTTCCTATGTCAGGGGCCTTTTCCTGTTCCACTCAGCTTGGACTGGGGACTGGGAAGATGTACCCATGCAGCTTATAAAAGCAGGCAGTTGGGTAGCTCCCCTGAGAACCACAAAATGAGAAGCAAGGCGTTCTGAGTTGTGACCTGTCCAATATAGCCCTCTGGGCTTGGCTCATAACTCACTTCCTACATGTAGTTCCAAAGATACCTTCTTCTAACGTAGCCCAGTCTTCATAGGTAAAAGTACATGTTCACTTAGCCTTTCCTAACAGGACGCACTCAGAAGTCATAGTCAGCTGCTGTTACATTGAGAAGCAGTCATGGGACCCCATCAGGCGACCCGAATCCCCAACTCTCAGTGATGTCCATTGCAGCCTGGTTCTCTTTCAGTGCAGTCTAGCCATTCTGGAACTCATGGACTAAACATTGCATGTAGTACTCAACACACTCTGTCATGTGCTTATTTTTTAAAAAGGGAAAAGAAATTTCTACCCCTTAATCTATCTGCGAGATTCATACATTGGTCACCAGCTCAGCCTATATTCTGCCTAGGGGAATAGAGTCCACCCAGTAACAGGCAGGCTCCTGCTGGCATTAGGAGGCCAGATGCTTGGACACAGTAAGATGTATTGGAGGAGCCCTGACTGCTAAGCCCTTGTCTTGCTGCCTTTGCTCTTCACCTATGAAATGAGCTCCTTGATCTGTAAACAGCTACTCTAGACTTGTTGTCTTTTAGGCTGTAGATTGACGTGTCTCTTTGGAAACACCGATGCTATGGATTCTTCTATTTTCTTCCTACGCCTTTCCTTCTGTTTTTCTTCTGTGTCTTTCGTTGTTGAATTCTGTTTGTGGAGGGTTTTTTTTTTTTTTAATGAGTTCTTCCATAGTTATTGGTGTGACATAGCATAAAACTATCAATTCAGTGGCTGCATCTCAAACCAGAATCTTTTTGGACTTTTTTTTTTCCCTTTCAGCTCCTGTTAAGAGTTTAGAGCACTCTAATTTTGTAATAGATAGAGTAGGTATCTATCGGGTTGGGATTCTGTAATCATGTTTGTTTATCTCTGAGCATTCTTTCTTGGCTAATTTCCATGTGGTTTCTGAGTTAATTGCATAAGGAGAAGAAAAAAAAAGAAAAATTTCATTTTCCACACTGTATTGACATGACTTTTGCATTTACATTTAATCATTTGCACTTCTTCTATCTCAATTAGTTCAGTGAGCTGTCTTTATATTTACATATCATTGAGAACTGTATGATAAATGAGAGGCAGAATTAGAATAGAGGAAAACAGCACAAATAACTAAGTGCATATGAAGGACTTGTGCAGCCATCAACCAACACCAAATAACTTCAAACTAATTAAGGTATTGGAGTAATTTTTTTCAGCATGTGTTATTTAGTCTTAATTTAGCTTGTAAAAGTTTCTGTTCCCAGCCCTCTCTTCTTTCTCTTCAGAGCTTCCCAGCTTTTTCTGGGTTGGGGCAGAGGGCTTACCAATGACAAGTGGATACAACTATCCAGAACCACAGGGGGATTTCTGTGTTTATAGGAGCATGCACACACACACACACACACATAGATAGATACAGAATTAACAAATCAAATTGGGCAGTGTTAGGTATTTCCTACAAGGTGTAAAATAGATGGTGATTATCCTGAGAATGATGGTTAGCATCATGTCATTTATTGCTCTCTAGGTATTTTTGAGGTGAACACAAACATCTAAAAAGTCCACTGCATAGGCTACGAGCAAAAGGCCAGATATAATCAGATTTAAAAAATGCAAGTAGTATATATTTAAGCTCTCTAAATGAAGCTGGGGATCCTTAGGACAGCAGCGGTTATTGAGAGCTGTTGATCTGTGTGTGTGTGTGTTGGGGTGGGTTGCAGTGGGGCGGATTGGGAGACGAGAAAGCTGCAGGGCTAGTCTTGCTGAGTCTTCCCAATCTTCAGGAGAAACTAGAAGTCTTTTTCTTTTTCGTTTTTGGCCACACCTTGTAGGATCCTAGTTCCCCAACAAGGGATTGAACTTGTGCTCAGCAGTGAGAGCACAGACTTCTCACCACTGGACCACCAGGGAATTCCCTAGAAATATGTCTCACATAAAATATACAGTTTCATTTTTTAAAAATTTATTCATTTTTAATTGAAGGATAATTGTTTTACAGTATTGTGTTGGTTTCTACCAGACATCAGCATGTATCAGCCATAGGTCTACTCATGTCCCCCCCACCACCACCATCCCACCCCTCCAGGCCATCTCCGAGTCCCAGCTTGAGTTCCCTGAGTCATACAGCAAGTTCCCACCGGCTGTATATATACAATATACGGTAATGTATATTTCCATGTTACTCTCTACATGCATTCCACCCTTTCCTTCCTATCCTTTCCAGCTATGTCCACAAGTCCGTTCTCAATGTCTGTCTCCATTGCTGCTCTACAGATAAGTTCATCAGTACCATCTTTCTAGATTCCATTAAAATATGCAATTTTAAAATGTACATGGGCCAAGAAAACTTATTCTTAAAAAACTATCCACTGATGACCTCAGTCTATCCACTCCCACTACAGTGAACTGGTGGCAATGAATGAACATTTTAAAAGTTCACCTTTTACCTCCCCTCCTCCCACATCATACTTAAGACCAAATGGACATCTGAGGAGTTTGTTTTTCTCAGCCACCTTTTTCCTGTAGCAGCTTATCTGACCATTCCTCCCAACACCATACATGTACCCAGAGTTTCCCCTTGCTTTTTAAGTGTATAGGGTCTGTGCAGAAGTAAATGTGTACCTGCGGGCAGTCTGCTGCCCTCACCGTAGGTCCAGCTGTGTCCATCTCTCCTGAAGTGTTTAGGGCACGCCCCTAGCACAGATCCTAGGTGTCAGTCCAGGCATATGTCAGGTCATTCAAAGTTAACAGCTTCCATAACTTTCCATCAAGGTGGATCTCCCTGTGTAATCCCAGCAGGCCAACATAATTAAATTCTTTAATTACATCTCAAAGATAGGCTTAACAGAGTAAGCAGCTTCTGATCACCAGCTTCTGAAGGATTAAAGTACTCGCCTCTTCTGCTGCTGTGGAGCAGCAGCATCAGAGTCCTCATTTAGTCACGGGTGGCCTGTTGTCCTTGTCCTTCTCCTCGGCTAGACTCTTTCTGTTGGATAGATCTACCTGGTCTATAATCTCCATCCCTTATGCAAAGCCCAAGTCTTGGTAATTATTCAGTAAATGTGTAAAGAAGGAAAGGACCTGACCCCAGGTGGAATTTCTTTGTTACCTCTGATAATAAAGAACAGTGTGTGTGTGGAGCAGAAATAGTCATCAAAGTCAGACGGATGTCCTCTTAAAAGGTGTGGGGAGCTTCAGTTCCATGTGATGTGGCTTCCCTTTCTGACTGTGAGTGGTGAATGATAGTGTTATTCTTTATCCCTTTGCTAATTCCTGAATCCATGAGACCAGTCCAGATTGATTTCTTTTCAACTGCTGCACTGAATTGCTTGCTTGTTGGTGCTTGTTCTTCTCCCTAGGTTGTAAGGACTGCTCTAACCTTAATGTCGTTGGTGCCTAGGACAGTGTTGCTTATTGGATGAGTAAGGCAATGTCGTATCCCAGATCTGCTCTGTCCCTTGTGTGTGCCTTTTCTTTTCTCACCCTTACCTTTTCTTTTTTTTTAATGTCTGCACAGCCCTGCATCTCCCTTGAGTAACAACATTCCATCCACACTGGTGGTGGTGGTGGTTTAGTTGCTAAGTCATGTCTGACTTTCATGACCCCCAAGGACTATAGACTGCCAGGCTCCTCTGCCCATGGGTTTCTCCAGGGAAGAATGCTGAAGTGGGTTGCTATTTCCTTCTCCAGGGGATCTTCCTGACCCAGGAATTGAACCCAGGTCTCCTGCATTGCAGGCAGATTCTTTACCAACTGAGCTACAAGGGCATTTCATATCCACACTGGGGCAGACTTAAATTGGATCCGTCGTTGTTTTCCCACTTACACTGGTAGTTCCATATGGTGAGGGAGAGGTGCAGTGGAAACAGGACAGGATTGCATGAAGCTAACTCGTCTCTTTTCTGGCTGAGTCTAGCAGAGCCATCAGAGGCAGGTCCCTTCTCTGAGCCACATTCTGTTTACTTGTCCAGGAGAGACAATGATACCTCCTTCATAAGTTGGGAAGATAAAATAGGATGTCACTGGTAGAAAACCTTATAAAAAAACACACTATGATATGTACATGCTTACCTGCTTGTCTGCCTTTCAAGGTAGGAGCAGGTGACCCATGGAGCTCATTTCCTTCCTCTTTCATCCTTCATAACAATCTTGTGAAGTAGGTGGCACTACCCCATCTTAAAGATGAAGATACAGCGCTCAGAGAGACAGAATTCTACTCTAATTTATTCATCAAGTAAAGGCAAAGACAGAGTTCAGATCTGATCATCTGATGACAGATCTAGCCTTCTTTTCACCACCCAACATCTATAAGATTGAGTGTAGGGGAGAAATGATCACTGTGGATTCTGAATGGTGAGCTGGATTACTTGTGCTTGAATGTCTGTGTAATTTGCTAATGTGTGACACTAGTGTTAATCTGAGTTAGTCTTAGAGTAGTGTTCAATTGATAGGTTTTTTCCTTCCCTATCAAACATTGCACAGCTGGTTAGGTCAGGAGTTAGCTATTTTCTAGAACATGCTGATTAAGAAAGGGGTTGACATTGAATGACAGAAGAGCTGATTGAGTGGGGCAGAATCTGCATTTGCCTTTGGACCTTGAGTCTGACCTGGATTCATAGGCTGTTCGTTGGCAACCCAGATACATAGAGGAGGGATGCCTGCCTTCCCACCCATCCCTCTCACATGGAGATTTCACTGTTGATTGGACATTGGATCCTAACCAAGGCATTCTAGTTTGTTGCTTCTGGGAAGTCTCAAGTGGACCTGTAGAGACTCTTCAGTTACCCAACAGGACCTTGTGCAGCTGTGTGTGGAAATCAGGATAATTCCGGCATTTCTGAGAGCATTTTAATGGAGCACTGATTACAGATTGCAGGCACCTGGTGGTGGTTTTGTACTGAGGCTAAGGGGTGCAGTTCTGAAGACAAGAACTGGGCCTGACATATTCCTATTTTCCTCTGCTGTTGTTTCCCAGGGCCTGGAATAGGCACTGAGACACCCTTATAGCGGCTCATCCAGGTTTTGGGCATGAGTAGCATGTGCTTTCAGGGAACCACCACCCCCTGCCCCCCAGTCCAGAACATTAATTCCCAAGCTGGTAATGGACTCATGCCTTTGCCCAGGGCACATTCTACTTCCGGTGGCTCCGAGCACTGAGATGGTAGGAGGGGCTCCTGCTAGTTGGGGTCAGTACAGGGTTCTGTGGCTTGGGGCTTGGCCAAAACAATTCTGTGCTTCTTGGACTATCTCAAGCGGCTCCCCTTGGGCCGCCATCATTGCCTTTGGACTCAACAGCCAAATGAGAAACACGAGCTGTGGAAATTCAAGTGAGTAGAAGCTGAGATCCAGAAGTTGAGGTTGAGAAATCTATGAGCTAGGGATATTCTAGTCCAACACTAATTTCATGCCAATTCATAAAAAAAAAGAGGATGAATCAGAGAAGAGTCCCCACAGCAATAAATGAGGTTTTCTCTCTTTCCCTCTCCCTTCTGACACACCATCTATTCTCACCTTCCACAAACTCAGGATTACTATCATCACTTGTACTTTAAAGAGCATCACAGCAAAGTGGAGAACAATGGTTAGCTCTCATCTTGACCTTGGTACTCTGTATGATTGGGATATTACCCTCTGGACTTCAGTTTTCTTATGATTCAAGGAAGAGAGTTGAATGAGCTAGACAATCACTAAATCACTGCTGCTGCTGCTAAGTCACTCCAGTCCTGTCCAACTCTGTGCGACCCCATAGATGGCAACCCACCAGGCTCCCTGTCCCTGGGATTCTCCAGGCAAGAACACTGGAGTGGGTTTCCATTTCCTTCTCCAATGCATGAAAGTGAAAAGTGAAAGTGAAGTCACTCAGTCGTGTCCGACTCTTACAGACCCCATGGACTGCAGCCCACCAGGCTCCTCTGTCCATGGGATTTCCCAGGCAAGAGTGCTGGCGTGGGGTGCCATTGCCTTCTCTGCACTAAATCACTTCCAGCTGTTAAATGTGTAAGCTTAAGAATGCCCACATACCTACTTGCTCACGTCTTTCAACTGAAGTATAGGCAGCTAATGGGGAGGGCTCCCAACGGTGTCAAGCAGTGGTTGTTGGTTGGCTCATTTGGAAGGCCTTGCTGGGATCTTCCTCAGTAAAGTCAAGTGGATAGAATTCCTCTTGCCAGCCTTTCAAATGGGTGAATCTAGGGGCTCTGCTGTTGGGGAAGCAGCTAAGGTTGCCTGAAGCACTGGCAGCAGAAGATGGAAGGTACAGAAAGTGTGTGTGGCAGGAGGTATCAAGGAGGGTCCAAGTTGTGCTTTTGAAATACCAGAGGGGGTAATACAGCTCAGGAAGTGGAAAGAGGAGTTTCCCTTGAGAACAGCAGAAATCTTTGAAATATGTGCCTTTCATTTTTAAGCCTTTTCCGGTTTGGAAAGTAGCCTGCAAGGTTCATAAAACAGCCCGGTGGCAGCCATCCAAGATCCTCCTGGGAGCTGACTCCTGTTGTAAATGGCTGGTCTCTAAAGGAGGCTGACGAACAGCTGTGGTGAGGCTTCGGTGGGCACTCTCCTATTTATGGAGATAGAGATTTATCATAGACTCTCTCCACCAGCATATTCTTAACTCCCCAGTTTTTCACTTGTGGAATCAAAATAAGCTCAAGCTCTGTTCTGTCTAGATTACGTGATCCTATTTGCTAGTTTCACAGTGTGACCTGCACACCCAAGATGAACAGATATCCAGAAAGGAATTCAAAGTCCAGCCTGGTTCATTTTCTTTGTAGTAGCTGGGCAGGGATTATAACTTGTCCAACTGAAAGCAAGGCTGATCAGAGGCAAAACTGTGAAGCAGATGAATTTGTCTTGATCTACTTGGAATGTGTTTCTATCTCATCTCTCTCTACCTTTTTTGTTTCTTTAATAGATAGTGAGGTAGGCCAAGACTCCGAGGATCATGCTTCCTAGGTTCAGATCCTAGCTCTGTCCTTGAAAAGCTGCATGATCTAGAGCAACTTACTTAGCTACTCTGAGCCTTAGTTTCCTCATCTGCAAAATGGATTCTCACTCTCCCCTCTCCCACATAAAAATGTATTAATGAGGACTTGCAAATACCAAAGTCTTTTGTTTAATTGCATGTGTCTCCTGTTGGAATTTGAGGTAATGGGAAAAGCTGGGAGAGAATCTTCCAGCACTGTTCAGATTATATTATGTGCTAAGTCACTTTAGTCATGTCTGGCTCTCTGTGACCCTATGAACCATACCCCCAGGCTTCTCTGTCCATGGGATTCTCCAGGCAAGAATACTGGAGTGGGTTGCCGTGCCATTCTCCAAGGGATCTTCCTGACGCGGGATCAAACCCGCATCTCTTGTCTCCTACATTGGCAGATGTGTTCTTTACCACTAGTACTACCTGGAAAGCCCATTCAAATTACGTTACACAGGTACAAAATCATGAACTTGACTCTTGGGGAAACTGATTAAAGTTGAAATGACAATCCTTGGCTCAATCCATATGAGAAGTTTAATGACCTTATTGAAAATCTTATTTGTAAAACTGAGCCATTGAAGGACAGAGTGACTTGTCTTTGAGGTTGAAAAGGTAAATATATCCAGCAGCACTTCTGGATGTGTTACATTTCTTCTGTACCCCACATTGCTCTGAAGGACGTGATGTCAGAGTATCACACTGATAAAACATCAATTACAGAAAATGAATTGAACTATCTCAAGAAATTATAAAGGGACAATATTCCCAAAATAAGGGATTCAAGGAGGAAATGCTCTCACAATCGATGATCTAGAGACTATTTTGAGAAGGTTTGCTCTGATTTTTAGATTTTTAGAAAATCTGTAAACTTGTTTTAACTACATTTTCATTTTTTGTACATTTTATACCATTAAAAACTTGGCCATTGGCCATCAGCATTAGGGCTTCCCAGGTGGTGCAGTGGTAAAGAATCGGCTTGCCAGTGCAAGAGACGCAAGGGACATGGGTTTGATCCCTGGATCGGGAAGATCCTCTGGAGTAGGAAATGGCAACGCATTCCAATATTCTTGCCTGGGGAATCCCATGGACAGAGGATCCTGGTGGGCTCCAGTCCACGGGGTCTTAAAAGAGTCGAACATGACTGAGCATACATGCAATGGCTAAATGGCTAGTATTATATTCCAGGTCTGTTCTAAAATAGAAGTAGCTAAGCCAAGAGAATTTATGATTTACCTAAGGTTTGAGTTAACAAATATAAAAAGGGCTCTTTAATGCTTTTATCTTCAGTGTCAAGGAAGAAAAGAAGCATTCTAATTCAGCAAGCAGTACCAAGCGTGGCACACAGTTAAAATGTTTATTTTCGTGTTGTCAGTCCTCATGTGGCTTTGTCCATATTTGGTGGGAATAGATTTGTCTATTATGATTGCTGTCTATAAACAATGCTCTCAGGCCAACATATTGTTTTGTTGGTTTGCCAGCTAGCTGTTGGGTACCAGCATGACATGAGTACTTGAAAATTGGAAAATGCCAACAACTGGAGCTTCTTTTAGTTTGTTTTCCCTAAATCCCCCTGTTCTTTCTTTGATGTGCTTAAATTCATTTTTAAGGCCTGCCTCACACTTTGGATCAATAATCCTGTCATCATGCAATGAGCACACCCCAAATTGCCCTTCCCTTTGGTACTTTAATTCTCCCCATCACTACAGAATTGGTATATGGGTACTATAGAACCAGCTTAGCTGGTCCTGGAAATTTAAGCTTGTGAATGTGGAGGTTCTATTACAGAATAATTCCTTCAACAAATCCTCTGAATGGCATATTCCCAGCACCCTTTTTTTTGTTGTTGTTGGTAATGTTATTTTTTTGGCTTTATCGTATCATCTGTTAAAGTTAGGGAAGTGATCTAAAAAAGTCCACCCACCATGTAAATAAACTCCTGTAAATAGAGGTCCTGTGATCTGGGTGCAGAGTAGGGTTTGTTCTTTGGATATTAAGCCGATGAGAAGTATGTGCTTACTGAACATATAAACAAGGAAAGATGACAATAGTCTAGATTTATAATTGAAGCAGACATGAGTCACTGGCTTGGAGGATCCTGTGAACGTAATGTCTCCTACAAGAGGAGGGTTAGCATACACATGGAAGGGAAAGCCAGCCAGGTCCTAATGGTATTTGGTAGCCTGATGGTAGAAAAGACCTTCCTCTTGTTCTTCCTTAAAGAGCCAAGGGTCACGACCAGAGTTGCTGTGTGTGGTTATACTGTTTTTGCAGTGCTCCTGATGATGGGAAGGATTGAAGGCGGGAGGAGAAGGGGAAGACAGAGGATGAGATGGTTGGATGGCATCACTGACTCTATGGACATGAGTTTGAGTAAACCCCAGGAGTTGGTGATGGACAGGGAGGCCTGGCATGCTGCAGTCCATGGGGTCACAAAGAGTTTGACATGACTGAGCGACTGAACTGAACATAGAGTGTGTCTGAGGGAGCAGGTACAGGCTGATGTCTGACTGAACTTCCACTCACAAGACTGTGGGCCCTAGCATGTGGCTGCATTTGCTCAGAAGAAAGGTGGCATTTTCTTCTCACCAGAATCACTTCCAGGCCTGGCTGGAATCATTCACAGCATCTGCTCTCCTTTCTCACCACTCATTGAAGGTGTAAATTTATCCACTTTCACCTTTGGGATTCCCAACACCATGTCTGGATGAGAGTTGAAAGAGTAGGGCAGACTGATCATTGGATCTCAATAAAACACATTTTGCTGTGCCTTCCAGTTTGGGGAGAAAGAATGTACCTCAAAAACAATTTTTTTTTCTTAAGGAACACACTAGTTAAGTTATAGTGAAATAAGAATACTGTTTTCCTTTGTTTCAAAATACAGAGATAATCGGATTAACATTTTGGCAGACTGTTTCCTAGAAACCTCTTTATGCATATCAATATCATACAAGTTTGTATTCATGAGCTCTTTTTCTGTTCTGTAACTTCTGTATTATGTCAGTCATTTTTTCAAATCACTATCTTAAAGTTATTTGATAATCCATTGATTGGAAGGGCTGTACTTTATTTTACCAATGACTTGAAGTTATTAGATAATCCATTGATTGAAAGGGCTATACTTCATTTTACCAATGAAGATTGGCTATTGATGGGTATTTAGGTTGTTTATAATGTTTCACTCTTACTCAGCATTAAAAAAAAATTCATTTGAAGCAATTCTACTCAGATGGACGAAACTGGAGCCCATTATCCAGAGTGAAGTAAGCC
>ML661900.1:6678624-6700656 GCA_007570785.1 Antilocapra americana | reverse complement strand
AAAAAAAAAAATAAATGGATCTGAAGTAAGCATGCATCATCTCTAATACATACAGCATTTCCTTTTTCTCTAGTAGTGGAGTTGCTGGTTTAAAAAATTTCAGTTCAAGTGCTAATCTCTGTAAGAAAGCAATTATACCTCTTCATAATCTTTATATCAATAGGGGTGGGTTAAAAATGGCATAGTTATCCATTCATAAACACATATACCTAAAGACTCTAATTTACACAAAGAGCCAACTTTGCAAGGTACATTTAGCCGCTGTCTTGATTGTGTACTAGGGATTGTGTGGAGGTGTTTTATAAATCATGAAGTGCTGTAAAAACCTCAGTGACTCATTACTAGAGCTTTACAGAGCATCTGCCATGTACTCTCAAAATGTGTTTATGGAGTCTTTATTGTATAAATAATTCATTAAATACAGATTTTTTTTTTAAGACAGTGGTTCTGGACCTTGTTATTCAGTAGAATACATCAAAGATATCATTAAGAAAACAAGTCCCAGATCCTCCCCCACCCAGATCACCTGAATCTATCAGGATCTGGCATGCCAGCTGATGTCCATGTACACAGTCTTTGTTTGGAATTCCCCCCTTAAGATATTTTTTTGTCTATCTCCAAATATCTTTTCTAACAGAATAGGGAATATTTTTAGCTTACATACTTAAAATTTTTATTTTTCCTGTTTGGAAGTTCCTGGCTCCTTCTAGGATATTTCTAGCAGATTTTTCTGTATGACTTATTGATTTAATATCAATCTTAGTAAATCCTGTTAAGTCTCAAGTTTGGACTCTTGGCTCAGTCCACCATCCCCATCTAGTTTTGTACCATTGGCAAACCCATTCCTTAGCCCTGTTGTTTCTACCAAAAAAGAATGATGAACTTGTAGTGCTTGCAGTGTTCAACTTTGAATGTTATCACCAGATTAAAGTTATCTGTTTATTCTAGTGGCTTATCTAACTCCCTTTTTAGATTCTAATTATAAGAACTTTCAGTTGAGAGTAGTAGTTGAACTGCATGAAAAAAATTGTTAGATTGAAACATTAGCCTAATTTATTTAACTTATTCTCATGCTTACATGCTATGGAGAGACTAAAGTTTTTATCCTGAGAACTGTCTTATCTAAGAGTACAGTTGTTTAAGTAGAAGTAGAATTGCATATTTATTAGGTTGGTACAAACATAATTGTGGTTTCAGACTGTGAATTTTAAATCCTTAAAACTAGGCTCATATATATCTTTATTAATCAAAATAGGAACCATTACAGTCAACACATTCTTGCCAATTATAAATAAGTTTGCTTATACTTGTAGTGTAAAAATCCTTTCTCTGGGATTCGATGAAGCCTTGGAAAGCATTTTTGCCTCCTGCTGGTTGCGGAAACATTTTCCCTGCAAAAAGTTGTTGAAATGCTTGAAAAAGTGGTAGTCAGTTGGTGAGAGTTCAGGTGAATATGGCAGATAAGGCAAAACTTTGTAGCCCAATTCATTTAACTTTTGAAGTGTTGGTTCAAAAAGCTAGGAATAAATCATTGGGTGATATTGAGTCATATCATATGACCCAACAATTCCCCTACTGGGCATATACCCTGAGAAAACCACATTTGAAAGTGACATATGTACCCCAGTGTTCATTGCAGCAGTATTTCCAGTAGCTAGGACCTGGAAGCACCCTAAATGTCCATTGACAGATGAATGGATAAAGAAGTTGTGGTGCATATATATATGAGGGAATATTACTCAGCCATAAAAAGGAACACATTTGAGTCACTGCTAATGAGGTGAGTGAACCCTAGAGCCTATTACACAGAGTGAAGTCAGTCAGAAAGAGAAAAACAAATATGGTATATTAATGCATATATATGGAATCTAGAAAGATGGTACTGATGAACTTGTTTGCAGGGCAGCAAAGGAGATGCAGACTTATGGACTCGGGGGGCCGTGGGTAAGAAGGAGAGGGTAGGACAAATGGAGAGAACAGCATGGAAACATAGACATCAACATATGTAAAATGGTCAGTGGGAACTTGCTGTATGACTGAGAGAGCTCAAACCGAGGCTCTGTGACAACTTCGAGGGGTGGGATATGATGGGAGGTGGGAGGAGGCTCCAGAGGGAGGGGACATATGTTTAGCTATGGCTGATCCATGTTTGTGTGTGGCAGAAGCCAGCACAATATTGTAATTGTCCTTCAGTTAAAAATAAATTAAGAAAAAAAATATATTCCAATATCAACCAACAAGCTTCAACAATGCAAAAACCGCCGTTACTTTTGCCCCATCCTAGTATAATAATCAGTAACCCTTACTTGAGTATACTTTTTATAGTTTATAAATTTACTTGAGTAAATTTTTATAAAGTAGCTAAATTTGACCCCACATTATCTCATTGGTCTTATAACACCAGAAAAAATAAAATTGATTTTTACTGCCTAACAAGTTGCATATTCTCTCGCTACTAAGTGATAATTTTTTGATTTTGGAGTACAATTACCATTTTTAGATTATCTCTAAGTTTAATGATTATGTAATAACATCTGACTTGTAACACTGAGTACTTAAATACTGTGAAGTTTAAAGGAAGTAATTTAACATTTCTCTAATTTGGCTTCAGTATGTATAGCATTCCGTAGCACCTTGTCAAGGAAATCATGTTTCTCAGGACCTGAAGCCTGGAGAAAAAGTTGAATACAGTGAAACTTGAATCATATTTGTCCATTAGAATATTACACTGGACAGTGTAGAGGGACAACGGCAGCAAGATATGGGAGTGGTCCTAGAGCTCTTTTAGGAGGCATCCAAGTCATTCAAACCAGGGATGATGGAGATGCAAATGAAGGTAGAGGTTGTGAGGATGGAGAAGATCTGGTGGAGCCCAAAAATACTGACTTGGATCTACAGAACTTGGTGATTGGTTAGTTGTTATGGAGACTTGGAGGTTCTGAGACAGGGTGGAATCTGAATTAATCTTAGGGGAAATGCTCAGTTGCCAGCTAGACACATGGATTTAAAACCAGAAAGGCAGTGGGAGATGGGTGAGTGATCAGTGTCATCTAGTTAAAGTTGAAAGTCAAGGTGCATTCGTGGAATTTCAAAAACGAAGTGCCAGAGTGCAGAAGTCCTGTCTTAGATAATAACCTTATTTCTCTTATTCATAAGTCAGTTGAGGTCACCTCATTAGATTTCCCATGCTCTAGGGGAGCCAGCTAATTCTACCGCACCCCCCTCCCACACCCCCTGCAAAGTTTTCCTGGATGTATCCTGTTTGCTGTTAACTTGGAGACTTCTTAAAACTTAATATCAGCTCGTTTTGAGTGTATCTACTCCAGGGTTAAGTCAGAGTAACTAGTTTGAGAGGGCGAAGTCTAAACCCAGGCATTCTGGTCACTCATTGGCACTGGGCATCTGATTGTCACATAGACCAGATTACTTGCGTTGTCAGAGCCCATGCCACAGATAATCAGAAGATCGCATGTGAAGTGTGTGGCAAGTGAATGAGGTTAGATGAATCAGTTATCTAATAAGCTTAGGGTAAATAGCAGGAGTCTCTGTTTCACCAGAGGCGGCCTTTACCTCTCACATGAGAAATAGTTAAGCCCCATCGGCTGTACCACCTTAGATACACTTGCAGGGTAATGAATGCACTGCCACAGGGCATCTACAGTTTTAGTGAATCCCTACCAGCCCTTCTTGTCTCCTGAACACACAGGCAAGTGCCAGCTCAAGTACCAGCAACCGAAACGTAAGCATTGGAGAATGAGAGCATCTTACCTCTCTACCCTTTAACTTATTGTCTGTCTCCTCTGTGAGGTCCTTGGAGCTCACGACTCCTCCTGGAAAGGAGGATTTCCTGGCTCTCGGTAGTGGGCGGAGGATCATCTCACCCCAGTAATCGTGTACTGACAAAGTGGTTGTGGGTTAGATGGCTTCAAGGGAGAAGAAGATACATGAAAAGGCTTGAGGGAGGAAAAAGCCAACTGCGATTAGTTTCTACAACTACCACTTAAGGCAGCCAGCCACTTTGACTTGCAAATCATATTGTAGGCTGGTTTCTTGGATGGGAAAGCTTTGTAATTATAGCCTATAAAGGCTGTGGACCAGGAAGAGAGAGAACTTTCATGGGTTGTAGGGGAGGAAAAATAATTTTACTCTTCTGCATTCTTAGCTGCTAGCTAAGCAAAAGTTGTTTGGTCGTGTCCGACTGTTTGCAAGCCATAGATTGTAGCCTGCAGAACTCATGGCTCTTCTGTCTGTGGAATTCTCCAGGCCAGAATCCTGGAGTGGGTAGCCGTTCTCTTCTCCAGGGAAACATCTCTACCCAGGGATCAAACCCAGGTCTCCCACATTGCAGGCAGATTTTTTATTCTTAGCTGAGACCCCTGTAATAAAAGGTTAACAAGAGACAACCCATCAGAAGTTTATGAACATGTACACCTGGTATGTACATGGGAGATACCCTGGGGAAATGAGTGATTCCTGAGACAGCTCAGAATGTAGGATTACATACCATCTTAGTAGGGAAGAGGGAGGGGGTATAGATCTCTTGGGGAGAGAAAATGATTTTTAGAAAAAGTGAAAGGCCCTGACAAGACTCAATGGGAGGTATGACAGTTGGTGACAAAGTATGTCTAAGTATGTGTGGACTTCTAGTTGCCTTTTCTGTGACAAGAGTCAGTCTTTTCTCATGGATGAAACTCCTGGAGAGGGAATTTATGACCGCTGAGTTCCTTTGGAGGATTTGTCTTTAGGCAGATAAAGGAAATTCAGAGGAAGCCTCTCCCCACATTTGCTATTTATTCAGATGCTTTTGGCTCAAAGCAATCAATATACTAAAGCGGCATATTTCTGGGTTGCATATCCTGTCCCCCTTCGGGGTCTTATAGATTGGAGTGACACTGGTCAGAGATGTACCACTGCTGTGCATTCCTCTTGATTTTCTTACAGAGGGGTCCAGCCACGGGCAGGGCATTGATTTACCAGCAGGAAGATCTAAACCCTGAGAAATCTGCTTGGCTGAATGGAGAACAGAAGTCCTCTGCATCCTCTTGCTGTCTTCTCTCGGGAGAATACACTCTTCCATCCCTACAGCTCCTCCTTAGACTCTCTGTTTTTCACCTTACTCGGTGTTGGAATGGCTGCAGGAGAACCAGTTCGAGAGTTGATTAAAACTACCGATCCCGAGATTGTGATTTGGTGGGGGTGGAGGAGGGGCCCAAGGGTCTGCATTTTTGAAAAGCTCTCCTTGCCAAGTTCAGATGTGCAGTCAGGTTTGGGAGACACTCATAGATTATTGCTACGAAGCTGCATTAGTGTCCCTTTTACTTTCTGATTCATTCTCTTCTAACCCACTGTCCGTTTCCCTTTCCGGAGTAGCATCAAAAACATACACCTGTGCTTGCAGGCTTGTTCATGTCATTGTCCCGAACAGAAATTTTAGACAGTTTCTAAATGGAAGGCTACATGTACTCAGTTTCTGTAAGAGTGTCTTCTGTTTTTCTTATCTTAGAGAGTTAATTTAAAAATTCCATTTTAAGTATTCATTGCGATTCAGGCACCAGGATAAGTGATGTGCATGCATTGTTTCATCTAATTCTTTCAGCCTTTCCATGAATTAGGTGAAGATCTTTCCTGAGAATCTGGAATTTTAGGAGGTTTACCCACATATAGGTCTTCAGTTTTGGAAATAAAATTTGAACCCAAGTTTGTTTGATTCCAAAACTTGTGCTCATTGAAGTTACTGGCTCTATTTTTCCTCTTTTTTTTTCTTCCTTTTGTTCTTGGCCACTGAATATCCATATGAAAAAGCAACACAAGGTCATTTCTATTTCTTACCAATTTTTCAAAAGATGTGCAGGATTTCCTATGAGTTTGTTAACACATGCATGTTGCTTTTGTTTCTTTTCTTTTTCCTCTTGACAGATTTTGCATAATAAAATGATAGTTTTCTATTTCTTTTAACCACAATTTTAGAAAAGTATGAATCTGAGTTGGAAAAACAGAAGCCTTGCCACTGCTGGGAAGGTGTTGGTCAGAGAATGCCTGATGAGTTTGGGAAGATGACTTTCTTCAAACTTGCTAGAGGTTTGAAGCCACTGTGCTACCATTGGCTTTCTTATTCCCACATCGCCAAGTGCTGAAAGGTGAGAGACCTTGGAGCTAGGAAAAAGCTAGTTTCTCTCTCTTTTAAAAAAAAATGTCCCTGTGAATTGTAATATCCTGCCTAGCAAAGTCATAGGGTAAATCACAGTGGGAGAAATTCTGCTGGCTAACTTCTTGGAAATCACGGGAAATCTGTTAAAGGTCAGCATATCAAGAAATTCTGTAGTCATTTTGTACTCAGCTAGGATGAAGAACCTGCTGGCAGTGATAAGATATCATGATCTGAGCACATCGACCTGGCCAGAGATCTGTATTGATGGATAGGAGGACTTTTTGTTGTTGTTTAGTAATAAACACCAACACTTTTTATTCTTTATGCTTGGTGCCACTGAGAAAACCTACTTACAGAACTGAAAGCAGGGGAAATTTCTTTAACCAGGGGAATGTTCTTCTTCTTTTTTTTTTTTTTTTAAGTATATCTCTTTCCTTCCACGAAGTAACAGGTGTGGACCAGTTATAGATGGACAGCTGTGTTGGTAACATTTGTGAATCTTGCATTGGGAGGGATGTTCCATGTCTTCCATCATAAATCATCTGGATTTAAGGGAAATCTTTAATGTAATCAGTAGTCAACTCTTGGAGAACCAGGAGCCTATCTTAGTTATTTCTTATATCTCTAATACTGAGCATTGGGGTGGCATGTGGTAGGTGTTTATTTACCAATTGCCTCATTTGTAAAATTCACCTAGAGTCATCTGTTTTCAACATCTTGCCGCATATTCTTCTTCTCCCTCTCTCTTACTCCATATCTGTGTGTGTGTGTGTGTGTGTGTGTGTGTGTGTGTGTGTGTCAATAGATGCAGTTTTACAGCAAGAATATTTTGCTGAATCACTTGATATTAAGTCGAAGACATCATGGCACTTCACCCCTAAATACTTTATAACAAATCTCCTAAGAACAAAGACATCACCAACATAACCAAATGCTACCATTCCATTCACAAAATTTAGCATTGATACCATAATGTCGCTCAGCACATTCAGCTGTTCCCCAGTGGCTCAGCAGTACAGAATCCTCCTGCAATGCAGGAGATGCAGGTTTGATCCCTGGGTTGGGAAGATCCCCAGGAGAAGGAAATGGCAACCCGCTGAACAGCTCTTTGAGCTGCTCTTGCCATATTTAGCTGTATTATCAATCCCTCCACAGGATCTCTGAACACTGTACAGCCTGCATGACCTTCGCATGTACACTCTGTACAACCCACTGGCCTTCTCTGCACCGTTAGTTCTGATTTGTCATTCGTTGAACAAATGTTGATTACTGATTAAGATATTGATGACAACATCTAGGATGACTGGGATGATGGCATAGAAAACATTGACTTGTTTATTCAAGTTACAGTTGAGTTTTCTGGATGATAAACAGTTAAAATTCAGATTGACCTTGAATGTAATAGATATAAATAAGCATAATTAAGACCTTTAGGGAATACAGCTTTGGAAAACTAAATATAACATGGGGACTGTGTGTGTGTAACTTTGAGGGATTGGGAAGAGAGGGGACCAATTGTGAGTCAGCAACATGCTGCTTTATTTTCTTAATTATTGGGCACACAGTGCCAGTTAACCACAGGAGCATAGCATGTGGGAACTGCTGGGTAACATTTTCAAAATACTTGGCATTGATCAGATATTTTTTTAGAATTCTGTGTCCACTTTGGCTTAAGGGAACCGTAGAATTTGTTGAGGGTTCAGAGCATGGCAATGAGAGGCAGAGGAGTCCTGGAAAATAGGACCCATTGAAAGAGGCTAATAAATAAGGATTAATTACTTAGCTTGATCCAAAGCAGCTGAAGGGTGATTAAATTAATGGTCTTCTGTTGCATATATAGTTATTATGTGGAAAATGATATAATTATTTCCTCTATAAATAGAATTAGGGAAATAGATTTATATTAGAGTTAAAGGAGATTTTGAAGTGAACCTCTTGACTTTAAAGATTTTTTGACAGTGTAAAGACTTCTCAACTGAAAACGGTGAAATCATGGTCCTTGTAGAATGGGAGTGGGGTGGGTGCCACCTTCCAGTTAGAGTCAGATGCATTTGGGGTGGAGACTGACAAACTTTCTAGATCCCATTTTGTGCTGTTCATCTCTTTGTGTTGAATTTGTCATTTTCAGCAAGTAAATCTGGGTTCCTTTTTTGTTCGAATTTTTTTCAGTTATTATAAATGTGAAGGCCTTGCTTTTAATAATTGAAATATAATGCATTTCAAGCAAGTGAGAGGTTAAACCACAAATTGAAAGTTACCTCAACTGCAAATGAACTTGTTGCTCATTTTTTTTCATTGCAGTTGATTTACAGTGTTTTAGGTATACAATGAAATGACCTAGTTATACATATATGTATATGTATTTTTCAGATTCTTTTCCATTATAGGTTATTATAATATATTGAATATAGTTCCTTGTGCTATATAGTAGGTCCTTGTTGTTCATCTATTTTATATATAGTAGTGTGTTTCTGTACATCCCACATTTTCGATTTATACCTCCCTACCCCTTTGGTAACCATATGTTTGTTTTCCATGTCCGTGAGTCTGTATGTTTTATAAATAAATTCACTTGTACCATTTTTTTTTGGATTCCACATATAAGGGAAATCATATGGTACTTGTCTTTCTTATTCTGATTTACTTCACAGAGTATGATAATCTCTAGTTCCATCTATGTTGCTTCAAATGGCATTAATTTTTTTTTCTTTATTGTGTTGGTTTTACCATACAGTGACATGAAACCGCCATGGGTCTACATATGCTCCCCCTCTAGGACCCCCCTCCCTCCTACATCCAGATTCCCTCCCCCTGGGACATCTCGGTGCACCAGCCCCGAGCATCAACCCTGGGCTGGCGATTGATTTCACATATGATAATTAACATGTTTCAATGCCATTCTCCCATATCATCCCACCCTTGCCCTCTTCCACAGAGTCCACGAGTCTGTTCTATACATCTGCGTTCCTTTTGATGTCTCGCATGTAGGGTTCTCATTACCATCTTTCTAAATTCCATATATATGCGTTAATATACTGTATTGTTTTTTCCTTCTGGCTTACTTCACTCTGGATAATAGGCTCCAGTTCTGTCCACCTGAGTAGAACTGATTCAAATGAATTTTTTTTTAATGCTGAGTAATATTCCATTGTGTATATGTACCACAGCTTTCTTATCCATTCATCAGTTGATGGGCATCTAGGTTGCTTCCATGTCCTGGCTATTGTAAACAATGCAGCGATGAACATTGGGGTACACGTGTCTCTTTCAATTCTGGTTTCCTTGGTGTGTATGCCCAGCAGTGGGATTGCTGGGTCATATGGCAGTTCTATTTGCAGTTTTTTAAGGAATCTCCACACTGTTTTCCATAGTGGCTGTACTAGTTTGCATTCCCACCAACAGTGTAGTATCCCACTGTGTTTCTATACAACATCATCTTTATCCATTCATCTGTTGATGGCCATTTATATTGCTAATAGAGTTTTTGTCTTTTCTGGATATTTGTCTAGGAGTGAGGTTGTTGGATCATAATCTACTGCTCATTCTTGTATGTTTCTTTACAATATTACAAATTCCAACCTGCCTTTTCTTTTTCTTCTCTAGAAAACTGACTACATACCCTGGTTACTTGGTTGACAATGAGTGCCAAATCTGCCATCAGCAAGGAAATTTTTGCACCTCTTGATGAAAGGATGTTGGGAGCTGTCCAGGTCAAGAGGAGGACAAAGAAAAAGATTCCTTTCTTGGCAACTGGAGGTCAAGGCGAATATTTAACTTACATCTGCCTGTCAGGTAATAAAAACTGGATATGAATATTACTAAAAACGACTTCTATTTTAAAGCAGTTAATTCTAGTATCCAGGAGGGTTACAGTTCAAGGCTTGAACATGGCTGCCCTTCCACTCTTTTGCTGTTTGTCTGTTGTCTTCTGTGATCCTTAGAGACTCATGGTGTCTTGACTTTTGAGGTTGCTTTGAATGGAGTAATGAAGTGCAGTTTAAATATGTTTTCCATTTCATTAAGAGCATCTGTTTGTCCATACTTTTCCTTTACTAGGGCCTTGACGTAAAGTGGGCTATCCTCCTGAGATTTTTGTTTTAGAATACTTCCTTGTATTTGGATAATTATTACTACCAGCAGCCTGAGTTTCATGGACTTTTTTTTTTTCCCTCAATAGTTGCCAATAATCAGTAATAGTTGGTCTCAAGATAAATATTGACACCGTATGGAATGTGAGAAAGTAGACTCAGTTCATAAATCATAGCTTTGCCCAACAGCTGTTCCTTGTCAGGAAGAGGCATCTGTTCCATTAAGCTTAGAATTTTGTGTGATTATTTTTTTTTCCTCTTTCTGTTTATGATTGTAGGAGATCTGTGGGACTTACTGTGGATTCATCCCAAGTTTTTTGAGATAAAATTTGGATAAGTTTTCTATGGAGCTGTGGGTGATGCTAATCTGAGGACCTGGAACATTTGTAATGTTTCTGATATTTCTTGTAACTGGGCAGTGGAAAAATTAGGCTTGCCTTTATTCATCTTTTTTTTTTTTTTTCCCCCTTAGTTTCTCTAGTTGTGGCTTGGGAATAAAACTTTATTTTTGGACCCATTTTTAGCTTTTTTTTTTTTTTAAAGAATTAAGCCTTTGATCATTTCTTTATCAGAACTTATTTCAGGGTAGAGATAGCTTTTTTCCACAAAGAAAATGTAAAGATTACAGTAGGACTGTGCCTTAGTTTAAAATGAAATGGAAACAGAGAGCCATTTGGTAAGAATGCCTTCTCAGTGGTTAGAATGAGGATTGACCCTGAAATATTGGTCTTTCTTTAGCCCTAGTAGTGATTAGGTTAATAAAATTGGTGATGGGTCAGAAAACGTTTGCATTCCTTTGCTGTGCTGGGCAGTGCTTGCTATGCAATGAGGACTCAAGACTTCAGTAGCCTCTCCTAATACCTTCCTAGTATTTTGGTAATGAGGTTCAGGTCTTAAAAGTATTTTCACATCTTTAAATTTCAGTTCTAGAGTTTTTGCTTGTACTGATACTGAATAGAAGGCATCAAATTAAATTTTGTTTTGTATTATATTTGGGCTGAGCTGAACATGGGATGAGCATGGATGCATAGTGATTCTAATTTTCTTAAGCTCAATTCTTTCATTGTTCCCTTGAGATTTATTGAAGATAGGTAGTTGCAGAAAAGGTGGATGAAAAAAGGACATTTTTGGTTTTGGCCTCACCCGGGTGGCATGTGGGATCCTAGTTCCCTGACCACAGATTGCCCCTGTGCCCCTGCATTAGAAGGGTGGAGCCTTAACCGCTGGACCACCAGGGAAGTCCGAAGAGGATGGTTTTGTTTGCCTTTAAGGCACGTGGCTGTTGTCAGCCTGTTGCTGATCATGAAGTCTGTAATGTTACCTGGGTCCTATAACAGCCTCCTCTCAGTCGGACTGTGGCCATTTCCCCTGCCATAGGGAATAATAACTGGGGACTTACTGGGTAACTGCATTTCCTTTATAAATTACCAGGAACTTCAGGTTGAAAGTCTGAAACTATGAGACTTGCTTTTCTGTGGCATTCTGATGTAGGAGAGTCTTGAGTTCTGAAAGTCTTCATCCTTTTCATGGATTTGAATTTTGAGAGGATTGGTTGACAAAGCAAATCTGACATTGAAGCAGCTGGTTTAATGGAAACTGGGGCAGGAGAAGGCCAGGCAACTTTGACAACCATGGTTTTTTTTGCTGTTTGAATTTTCTTATAATTGAGGAGGAAGCAGCCACCTTTACTTTCTATCTTATGTAAAGCATAGAGGCCTATCAGTATATCTCTGATAAAGCATTGTTTTAATTAACAAGTAATTAATTATGCAAATTTTATTAAGGAATTTTTATATACTGAGCACTCTTGGTGCTGGGGTTCAGTCTGAAGAAAAGCTCATGTCGCTTACCATTTGGTGAGGAAGGAGCAATAATCATTAATATTTTGCTCACCAAAATAAACATAATTATTAACCATGAAAAGTTTAAACAGGAAAAATATAATGATTTGAAAGCATGTGTTAGGAGGATTTGGCTTGTTTGAGAGAACCCAGAACTGCAGGAAAAGTAGGGCTTGCTGGTTCTGAAAATAGGCGGTGTGGGTGGGGGGAGCATTCCAGGCAGAGGGAAGGGCAGCTTCTTTGAAAGGTAAGCTGGATTCCGAGTTCCTCCTTATCTCCTGTTCGGTCCTGTTTAGTCTTTGTATCTCGGCCTACCTAGGAGGCCCTGCAGTGGGAGCAGGGCCCTGGAATGACAGCTGTTCCTTCCTGCTCTCAGAGCGAACTCCCTGTGCTTTCTGGGAGTCTGAGCCACATTTCATACTGCATAAAGAGTTCTATTCTTTTTTAAAGAGAAGACTATCAAAGCTTTCAAAGCTTGCCAATGTATGCATGTAAGCATGGGTGTTTTGTATATTGAATGTCTTTTACTAATGCTTCTCTGTGTGAATTTTTTCTGTGTTTGGCAGTCTGAGCAGGAGGGGTCTGTGATCAGGAGACTTACTATTTTTCAGAGTGGGCCGTGTCCTCTAGGGGAATCCAAAATGGTGCTAGATCATGGGAAATAAACTCTTTCTTGAGTTATGTTGCTGCTGCTGCTGCTGCTGCTAAGTGGCTTCAGTCATGTCCAACTCTGTGCGACCCCATAGACGGCAGCCTACCAGGCTCCCCCGTCCCTGGGATTCTCCAGGCAAGAACACTGGAGTGGGTTGCCATTTCCTTCTCCAGTGCATGAAAGTGAAAAGGGAAGGTGAAGTCGCTCAGTCGCGTCCGACTCTTTGCGACCCCACAGACTGCAGCCTACCAGGCTTCTCTGTCCATGGGAGTTTCCAGGCAAGAGTACTGGAGTGGGGTGCCATTGCCTTCTCTGTGAGTTATGTTATAATTGTGTAAATCGGACATGACTGAAGCGACTTAGCTTGCATGCACACAAGGAAAGAAATAACCTCTTCAGTTCATTCATGGAGCTTTGGGATAGAATTTGAGTGTTTCTCATTAGACTTTCTGGCTGACTTCTTGGATTATATACAGATACTTGCTACTGAGATTCCTCTATGGTTAACATTCTAAAATATTGGTTTCCACTTTTTCTTTTCAGTAATGGCTGAAATGTAAAAAGCTGACAATACCAAGTGTTAGCAAGCATGTAGAGTAATTTGAGCACTCATTTTTGCTAGTGGAAATGTAAAAATGATAGAATTGCTTTGGTAAACAATTTGACAGTTGTTTATAAAGTTGAACTTGCATACATATGACTCAGCGAGTCTATTCTTAGGCATTTACCCAAGAGAAATAAGAACATGTCCATATAAAGACATGTAGATAGAAGTTTATAAGTTTTATTTATTATTTATAATAACCAAAAATCAGAACTCAGATGTCCACCTATATGTGAGTGAATAAGCAAATTATTTTATAACTATGCAGTAGAATACTAACTGGTAATAAAATGAACCATCAATACATGTAGCAACATAGATGAATCTCAAAAACCTTGTATTGGGTGAAGAAAAAAAAAACAGAAATGACCACATATGATTCTATATGATTCTGTTTATATGAAATTCTAGAATGGACACAACTTAAGCTATAGTGACAGGAAGCCCATTGGTGTTGCCAGGTGGTAGAGCTGGTGACTGACTGCAAAGGAACATGAGGGGACTTCTTGCAATGTTTTAAGTGTTCTCTATGTTGATTGTGGTGGTAGTTACTTGGGTGCATACGTTTTTCACAGCTCATCGAAATACATACTTAGTGGTTATATTTTATTATATGTAAATATATCTTGAAAAAAATGATTCTGAAAAATGTCTTACAGAGTCACTAGTGGGATGATCATAAGAATTAATTAACTGTCTTATCTCAGTCTGCGTCAGAAGGGGAATAGCAACTTCCCTCTCCTTTTTAGGTATGAGAAGTTATCCTAGATGGTCTTTTGAGCCTCAGACAGAAGCAGCTGTGTATCACTGTAAACCTGTGCTTCCATCTATCTGATCTGTGTGTCAGTGTGCTCCCAGTTCCTTGTAGCACCAGGTACATTGCCGAGTATAGACATAATAGATGCTTAAATTGAAGCATTGATGGTTCACTTTATTGCTGGTTAGTATTCCACTGCATAGTTACAAAATAATTTTTTATTCACTCACATATAGGTGGACATCTGAGTTCTGATTTTTTTGTTATTATAAATAATGAATAACATTGTTACGAACCTCCATGTACATGTCTTTATGTGGACATATGTTTTTATTTCACTGTCTTGAGGAATTATTCTCTGGGTTGTCTTACTGGTATACTAGACATAACAGTATGCTTTTGGTACTCAGTTCTATCTAAAGAATACATCTTAGTCTCTTTCTTCTTGGTTGGCCATGGTCAAAGCTCTGAATTTTGCTGGGATTCAATTCAGTTGACAAGTTCAAAACTTTAAATGCATAGCTTACTAAATACCTGATGACAATGTGGACTTTATAACTTGGAACTGTTGGCTCATTCAAATTGTAAAGCAAGCTTTGCCTATAACTAATTCTATAGTCAGTTGCCCCCACCCCATGATATTTGGGCCTATAAGATTAAACTAGAAACTTGCTAAGAAGTTAATATCAATTTACTATTAGAAGGCTATCACCTACTGAACATTCCATAATTTCATGTTTAAAATTGATTTTCCTGATTTTGTTTTAATTTGATATGCATAATGTATAATGCTACCCTTCATATCCTTAAATGGATCAACATGTTTCCTTGGCTGCTGCTTATTATCTCCAGAGAAGGAGCATGAAGAAACTTTAAATTTTGTGATTAATACATTTTCCTACATATTGTATTAAAACTGAGAATCTTCATCTTTTCAAAATGATTTTAAGATTTAAAATTTTGTGATTAATACATTCTCCTACATATTGTGTTAAAACTGAGAGTTTTAATCTTTTCAAAATGATTTCAGATTTGTAGAGCAAAATTTTCTTATTAAAAAGACTCCTGAATGATCTTTGATGAAATCATATACGTAAAATAGATCTCCATGGAAGGTAGGTAGTGATGTCAGTTAGCATCCATCTTGGCAATAATATTCTTTATCTCCATGGCTACCAGTCCTAGGTGTTTCTTAGAGTACACTCTAGAACTTTACAGATGCCCTGGTTCCACTTAGGCCCTACTAAATACAGCACGAGGGGTAGTGGGGAAACTTACCTGAAAGGGTTATGCATGAGATACTGAAGCTATGAGAAATTTCACTGTTTTGGGGAATTCTCTGGGTTGTCTTATTGGTATACCTGACATAATAATATGTTTTTGGTAGTCAGTTCTATCTAAAGAATACATATTGGTCTCTTTCTTCTTGGTTGGCCATGGTCAAAGCTCTGAATTTTGCTGGGATTCAATTCATTTGACAGTTTCAAATCTTCCTTTGGCTCTGAGGTTCTATGATTCTGAACCCTCTTGAAAATTTTAATAGCAAATTTCATTCTTGTTTCATATATATCACATAGGGAGAAATTCAAGTTGTTAATAATCCAAATGGATACTCAAAACAATTATGAGAGTTTGAGACATTCTTTATAGCTTGCTGTTGGAATTACTTTAACCAAAAGTAATTGTCAGAAGTCTGGCATAAGAAAGAAAGTCTTTTTATCTACTTTCTAAACTCAGACTAGATCTCAAGATCTATAGATTTTCGAGGAGAGAGAAGGAAAAATACAAGACAGATAAAATTTGACCTTGATAGAAATGATTTATTCAGGAGTGGTGAGCTAGCTCTCCAAGAGTTTTTATCCAGGAAAAATGAAGAAATCTACATTGAACTCAGAGTTGGACAGAGCTATTAGCAATGAAAGAAGAAATACAAGACAACTATAATAATGAAATATATTTGTTATTCTTTACTATAGAAGTAGTAAATATTGAAAATACCTTTCAGATATTATGTAGATGAAAATAAAAATCATCCTGTCTCTGTTTTGTTGTCTTGTTTTAATTGCAGTTAATCCTCACAATACCCCTACCATGTAGGTGGTATATATCTCTTTCTTAGATGAAGGCACCAGTGTTCTTCAGAGGTGTCCCAGGTTACCACTTGTGAAGTGACTGAAATCTACTCAGTCCTTGTCACCCCAGTGGCTGTGGTTGAACTACCACAGCATTTCACCTTTTTTTTTCCCCAAGAGGCAAGTGTGATGTAGAGTGAACCATGTTTTAAAGAGCAGATTTCTCCCCAACTCTTCAAAATTCATAAAGACATTGAATCATTTTGATCTTTACTGTATCTACAATTTCGACCTGTACTGTGTCTTCTGTCTCATTTCTGAGGGTTTTGAGTAATAGACTTTCCTCCGTTTGGGGTATACATCAAGGTAGGCTTTTATTTCTTAATTATAGAGATTGGGCATGTAAAGTAAGTGAAGGCAGTCAGCCGTGTCCGACTCTTTGTGACCCCATGGACTGTAGCCTACCAGGCTTCTCTGTCTGTGGAATTCTCCAGGCAAGAGTACTGGAGTGGGTTGCCATTTCCTTCTCCAGGGGATCTTCCTGACCCAGGGATTGAACCGGAGTCTCCCACATTGCAGGAAGACGCTTTACCCTCTGAGCCACCAGGGGATGAGACTCCAGCCCTAAAACTGTAAGTAGCTCTAGAAGACAGTGCAATAAAATACAAAGTTATTTCCAGTGTCTTGAGTACATGAATCTTTTCATATCCTTTTTTATTTAGAAAAATGTAATATCTTCACATTGAGAATTTGGCCCTTTTGTGATATATGTGGAGACAAACTGGATTAAAACATTTCCAAGGATGATATCCTTGGTCGTTGTTATTGTTCAATTGACCAGTCATGTCTGACTCTGTGATGCCGTGGACTGCAGCACACCACGTCTCCCTGTCCCTCACCATCTCCCAGAGTTTGCCCATGTGCAATACATCCATAATGCTGTCTAGCCTTCTTATCCTCTGATGCCGACTTCTCCTTCTGCCCTCGATCTTCCCCAGCATCAGGGACTTTTCCAATGAGTCATCTGTTTGCATCAGATGACCACAATACTAGAGCTTCAGCATCAGTCTTTCCAGTGAATATTCAGGGTTGATCTCCCTTAAGATTGACTGGTTTGATCTCCTTGCTGTCCCAGGGACTTTCCAGAATCTTCTCCAGCACCACAGTTCAAAGACATCAATTCTTGGGCCTTCTGCCTTTTTTATGGTCTAGCTCTCACAACCGTATGTGATCACTGGTTGGTTACATGAAATCTGAAGAGAGGGTTGTCTTCTGAAACATTTTGGCGTAGTAGATGTTGCCACCAGGTGTTATTTGTAAATAACCTTCAGTGTAACACCTACCGTGAATCCATTGCATGCTTCAGTGCTCAGTATAGTTAGGGAGGCAGCAGCTCCTCTTTGATTTAGGAGTAGTAATAAGACTAATAGTAGTAATGGTATTTATTGAGTAGGAACTCAGTAAATTAACCAATATATTGGGCATGGTTCTATGCCCCTTAACAGTGTTATGAGGGAGATAACAGTACCATCTTCATTTTGTAGATGAAGAAACAGTATCCGGAAGTCAATTGGCTGGCCCAAGGTCATGGGTTTCTGAGTTACAGATCAGAGACTTAAACCCAGGTGGTTTGATTCTAGGCCTATATTCCCTTAGACACTGTACTCCTCTATCTGTCTGTCTCTTAAGCATAAGAGTTATATGAGAGAGGTCTTCCCAAACCAAGCATCTTCTCTCACCCTCCCTCACCCGGCTCTAGAGATAATCATGTTTTGGGAGTACTCTACTTTCCTACCAGTTTAGACTTTGGTTGGTTTTGGCTAGAAGGTGACAGTCCTCTACACCGGTAGCTGGGCTGTTAAGGAAGCCCCGCAGTAGAGTGAGAGTGTCAAAGGATGTATTTGAGTCTTAGAGAAGATTAATGCCCCAGGGAAATTCTGAGAGGCTCCTGACAAGAGCACCACCATGTATGAACTTTTCTTCAGTTATGCAGTAAAACAAACAGATGCCTTAAAATGTTTTTAGAATTCCCTCGATGGTTCTAGATCTCTTCCTGCGCAAAGC
Organism: Antilocapra americana; assembly: GCA_007570785.1. Classification (NCBI taxonomy): domain Eukaryota; kingdom Metazoa; phylum Chordata; class Mammalia; order Artiodactyla; family Antilocapridae; genus Antilocapra; species Antilocapra americana. The sequence goes on along the minus strand of ML661900.1, from coordinate 6,682,430 downwards.
AGTAGTAATGATCATTTGTCTTTCCTAAAGCCTTGTGAATAAGAATCCAAAAATGGAGAACGAAGCACTTAACAGGTGTTTTCTCACTTAATCCTCACAGTAGCCTTGTGACGTGGCTTTTGTTGTAGTTTCTACTTTATAGGAACTAGCCTGGGTTTAGAATGGTTGAGACACTGCCCAGAGGATGGCAGCTACATCATGATAAGACTGAGACTCAAATCTGGGTCCCTCTCCCTCCCATCTGTGCACATTAAAAAAAAAAAAAAAACAAAAAACTTTAGGGCAGGCCTGGAACCAAGAAACCAAACTCTCCCTTTCCTTAAAAACAATGTGACAACATTCCTTGCACAAAGCGCTTTAGTCTCCAAGGAATGAGAGGATGTGCTGTCGACCACTTCAGCCTTTCTAGTGGTTTAGCACGCCAACAGAATTTTCTTTTTCCATTCTCTCATGTACGTGTTCCAATACTAAAACCAGATGGAAACAAGGGAAAACTGTTTAACAGAGGCCAGTGCCAAAACATTTCCTTTAAAAAGGAAACTCCATCTGTGCGCTCTCCCACCACACAGCCCCTGGTGAAGATCAGGGATTTCACAGCTGATGCACTTGTGTTCGTTGTGACTGATTGCAAAGGTAGAGCAAGCGGTGGTTCCGGCGATTGCAAACTAAGGCAGCTCTCCTTCTGGAACGTGGCTGGCAAGGCACTGGGAACCTGGCTGAGGTCCTGAACAGCAGCTGAGCAGCAGGCAGGGTTTTAATCCCTGCAGGTGTGTTCTTCAGTGGCCATGATTTTTACCCCTTTTAGATGTCAGTGCTCTTTGGTGTTGTGTTGTGCATTAAGGGTCATCAGGGTTTCATTCATCAGTAAGTTGTAGTCAGAGGCTCTTGCATCTACCTCATTTCCCCCATACTTCCTACCTTCTCCAAGGTTAACTGTGCAGAACATGGGCACAGGCGCAAGACTGACTCAGGGTAAAATACTGGCTCTACTTGGTCTTTCAAGTCTTTGAGTCTCAGCTTTCTCATCTATAAAATGGAAACAATATTCATATCCCCAGTTAACTGAACTTTGTGGGTGTGTATATAAAGTCTGATTCCTAGAAGGTACTCAGCTTCATGAGCAATATTATTATCTTGTCATTCAGTGACATTCAAGAACAGGTGAATGCCATACAGGCATAATCCATCTGCAGTTTTTAGAAAACATGTTAGCATATGTCTGATGGGCTTCTGTGACTCATGTCATATGAGACACAAATCACATGAAAACCCAGATTTGTTGTAGGGTTTTCCCGCCTCTCCTTCCACACTTTTCCCCTTTCCCTCTCAAGTTCACTTTCCCCTCCCCTCTATGTCCCACCCTGCCAGGGATCTCAAGGTCTTTCTGACTCCCAATTTCTAAACTTAGTTTCTCTTAATCCTTTGTTCCAAATTATCCCCACTCCAAACTGGGATACTAGGGGACATCCCTCTGCCCTTCCATTTCTGAGAGTTTGAAGTCGTTCACCCTAATCTCATGAGTATTTGTGCATTGTTGGATCTCTTGGATGCTGAAGTCCTTGTGTTCAGGCCCCTTTATCTCGTTTTGTAGGCAGATAGAACTGGCTTAGTCCTGGCGTTCCTGTTCCTGAAATGGGAGATGTTATTTTCCTACACCTATCTTCACTGGATCAAAAGAAAAATTGAAACAAAATAAAACAAAGCATTCTCTGGGGTCAATCAAGTGCACTGTTAAACAAACAGCAGTTGTGGGAGAGGCTGGTACAAACGCCTGTGGACCCAGCTTTGCGGCCCAGATCAGGTTCTTGTTTGCCCAGCTCTTTCCTGTTACCCTTCCTTTAGAGAGAGAGAGAAAATATGAATAGGGTGATATTTCCATGCCAGTTACAGGCATGCTCAACCGCAAGAAGAATTTTCCAGAAGAAGCTATAAATGACCACAAGGACAGTGAGGGTTACCTGAGATTAGATGACCAGTTAGTTACTATGCTCTGGGCTTAGCTCAGGTTTCTCTCTGGTCTCTCATCATCTCCTTGATAGTGCTAACATGGCTAAGTTGTGTTTGTCAGTTTGCACATGGCTAAGTTGTGTTTGTCAGTTTGCTTATTGTTTAACTCTTCAGACTGCTAGCCCCTCCAGGGCAGGATCTGTGTGTGCACACCCCTCCCTTTGTGAAACAGAGGGAGTATCGGGGGGAATCAGGCAAAATCCCTCTGCTGCCGAGATTGCTGGTTTGGGCTCACTTCCTGGGTTGGAGTTCTGGCCTGTGAGCTGGACTGTTTCCTTTCTTTTTTTTTTTTTTAACTTGCTGTTATTCACACTAAGATGCTGCTGGGTGGTCTTTGAATTCCCTTGGAATTCATCATGTTACTGAACAGGATTTTTTATTCTCCTAATGGCCCAGTTGCCCAGAAGAAAATGTAGATTTCTCTGATTTCTTTGCCTTTGAAGAATCATCAAAAATGAGCAATTTCTAAATGCTTCCATTGTAACCTACAGTGGGATGCTGTTATCTCACATTTTCGGAAGAGTTCTGAATGTTTCTCCTGAAGAAAGAGTTCATATTACAGGAGAATAAATGATTATTTGATGAGCACTGAATATATCAAAACTTTCCCTGATGTTCTTTTCTCTCTGTAATCATTTTTAGTTCTACACTTCCTCAAAGCCAGCTTTCAAGGGGAAAATGGAGACTCCATTTTTATTAAAAATCTCCCTGAGAATATTCATACTATGTCCCCTTCCCCCTTACACACCATTTTAACACAGATTATTTTTTACCCACCACATGTGGCTGGTATGTAGCTTAGGGTGTAGACCTCGTGCCTAATTACATTTTAATGTTTGTATCAGTTTAACAAATTATGCTGCACTGAGAAGCAAGTGGATTCAAGATGACAAGAGTGTATCCAAGCTGATTCCTGGAGATCCAAGCTTCTATTCTCGTAAGAGGAAGCAATAAAATTGAGTTGTCCTCTTAGATTTTCTGGCTCATATGAGTCAGCAGCAGTTACACAAGTTTTTTCTTTGGTTAGAATCCTTTCCACCTTGTGAGTCAAAATGTTTTTGATCCATGAATTTTTAACTGTATTTCTCCCTATATAAATGTAAATGTGTTCTTTATCAAAAACATAGTGCCACCAGAAAAAAGGAAAAAATGGGGAAAATCATGTAAAAATTGTGACTTTGTTTCAGTTTCACATTTTTTTTCATACTCTCCACCTTTTTAATATTCTAGGTACAAGTTTGCCTTCTTTTTTTCATTTATATGGTAACAATTTTTAATATTTTATAGTCTTTATAAGCTTCCTTTCAGTGGATTTTTGGGTGCCATAGAGTATGTGACCATCTGTTGCTGGATATTTTGCTTTTTAAATTTTCACAGTGAGAAATAAGGATAGGTTTGGCCTTAAACAAAGAAATATCCATCTTTGAGATGAGGAAATTGAGGCACACACAGATAACTTATGAGAGGAAATCTCTACACTGCTTCTGAACAGTAGAGGCCACTGGAGTCTCAGTGCTCTGTGGGCCAAAATGAGCTTATCCCAAAACCCATGTTTGCCAGGACTCTCTAAAAGTAGCACATCCTATGACTGTGTGTGCTTAACAGCTGGGTAATCATCTCCATGATATGTAACACAGTTCTAGATCGAGTTCTCTCTGAGGTACATATGCTGCCTGCTCCCTTTAGAGTTAAGGCTTTGTGTGATTTTTTCATGCATGTTTGCAGGTATGCGTGTGCTCACTGGTCTCTCTAACACACACACACACACACACACACACACACACACACACACACACACA
>ML661900.1:6633794-6669268 GCA_007570785.1 Antilocapra americana | reverse complement strand
TATGTAAACCCATGGTGATATCATGACAATGTATGGCAAAAACAATTAAAAAATAAAAAAAAATAAGAAAAAAAATGTATACAAATTTTAAGTGTACAGTCCAATTAATTTTCCCAAAGGGAACACTTCTGTATAACCAGCACCCCAATGGGAGCTCAAATATTACCAGCCCCTCAGAATCATCCTGTGGCCCTCCTATCAACCCCTCCCTCCCTACAAGATAACAGAATATTGATTTCCAGCACCACAGTTTAGACTTGCCTGTCTAAGACCTTAGGAAATTCTAGAGTATTTACTAGTTAGTACTTGGTTTCTTCCTCTCAATATTGTTGGTGAGATCAGTTCACCCAACCTGTTGCATAGAGCTGTATTTGGGCCTTCTCATTACTAAGTACCATTCTATTGTAAAAACTATACCCCAGTTTTTCATTCTGTTTTGTGTTTTGTTTGTTATTGAAGTATAGTTGATTTACAGTGTTGTGTTAATTTCAGGTATACAGCAAAATGATTCAGTTATATAATATTTTTCTCAAATTCTTTTCTCTTACAGGTTATTGCAAAATATTTAGTATAGTTCCCTATGCTACACAGTAGATCCTTATTGGTTATCTATTTTATATATAATAGTACGTATATGTTAATCCCCAACTCCTGATTTATCCCTCCTCCCCTCCAAACCAATGATCATCAGAGGAGAGTACAAATACAGCATGTTTGAAATGCATTTCATTATGTTTTTGATGCATGCTTGGAATTTTTCCAGGTTTTTGGCTCTTACAAATAGTGCTGCTTTGAACATGTTCTTGTGTTTTGGTGACTGAGCACCTACATATTCATGTTAGGTATGTACCAGGAATATGATGACTGTATAGAGAGTATATACCTCTTCAGCTTCAGTGTATCTGCCAAACACATTTCTAAGAAGTATTCTAGTATCAATTTACACTCTGAACAGCAGTATAAAGTGCAGTCCCTCTACATATGGGGTTATTATTAATTATAAATTACTAGGCCTGTAGGGTTATTAACTGAATTTTTGCAATTGAAAATTTACAGGTATAAGAAAGACATTTCTTCTAGTTCCTAGATACAAAACTTATCAACACATTACAGTTTTTAGCAAGCTGAAATGTTAAGGAAATGGATTTTGACCACACTAATGGCCAAAATCATTCATTCTACATCTGAGGAATATTTCCCATTTATAAAGTATCCAAGTCTTTGTTTATAACCATCTTCTCTGGGTGTATCTCTCTCACTGTGATGAAAATAGAAAATTGTTTGCCTTGATTCCTTTGGGAAGAACTTGTGGAAGCCTGGTGACTCTCTGTCTTATATTTTCAAGCTCAGCTAGTGCTTAACCCAGGTAGCCCCTTTTCATCTTTCCAGTTGTCTGTTTAACTCTTCTGTGGAATCCTTTCTGGTTTCTGCATTTCTCTGAAACTAGGCAGATTAAAGAAAACTTTTAAACTTAAGAAGAGAGAATCACTCCTCAGTTTAGAGAAGAGCTTACTTTCTGGCCTATGCATTTTATATTTATATTAATGCTTTTAAATAAAAGATACTAGATGTCAAAAATAATGGCATCATATGGTGAGGTATCCAGCAGTATGTAACCAGCTTTTGCTTGTAGCTAATACATGTTTCCTCTAGTGCTGACTCCCTGCCCTTCTCTTTTGAATTTAGTTCTCATTCATGTGGATTCATGCCTTTCCCCCTAGAATTACTTTTAGCTCTTTCTTCACCTTTCCCTTTGCTCTGTATGCATTCCCCTTCCCCACTGATGTCATCAGCTGGGACACTGGGCATATCAAGTCTTGCCCCAAGGTAGTAAGGTAGGATCAGCTTTAGCATGCCCGCTAGATCTTGCACTCCGCTTTATGCTGTGGAGCCAGTTTCTGTAACATGGCAAAGATCCATCTCCTTTAGCACTTAGGAGTCTGTGCAATATCAAGTAATTTATAACCAGTCACATTCATGATTGTTATGTGTGACAGAATCAATAACGCCATGCTCTTTTTGTTTGTTTGTTTTAATTGCACTCAGAGACAGGGATTTCTCTTTTCCTCTGTCACCTTGTATTCATTTTTGAAAGTCTTGTTAGGGAAAAACTGTACACCTTACTGGTCCTCTGGTTAAACAGGGAGAGCCCCTGCCAAGATGGCAGCAAAAGAGGAAGAAGGGTTGTTAGGAGTCGTTGAAGATGCTGTCTTGGTGCACGTGGGCAGAAGGCAGTTCCTGTTTGTTTTTTTCTACTTCAGGAGAGTTCTGTAAGCTCAGAAAATCCACCACAAAGAGTCTGGTACTGACTGTGAGACTCTTCAGTGGCCCAGGGCTTCAGAGTACCTGCCCCGTAGCCTGGGCTCCTGTCACTTCCTGGAGATCCTTGAACATCTGATCCCCAGACTTTGAGAGGTAGGCTCAAAGTTTCATTAAAGGGCATAACATCCAGGCTTTTCATCATCATTGGAATTTCCCCTCCGAGAGCCTTTGGGTCCAAGTGCAGAGCTGAGCCATTGCCTAGAAGTCTCAAAGAAGCCCTGCCCTTTTATCAGGTTCCATTGTGAGTTCAAAAATGGATCTTCGCACATTTTAGGACTTTTTTGAAGCGTGAGTACCCTTCATGCATTTTTGTTATCTGCCAAGGAAGTGGGATCTGGCATCTTTTCGCACTCCCACTTTCAGGGATGTAGAGCTTTGGGCCTTCTGTTTAAGATTAGGGCAAAGGAGACTGCATATGGAAACTTGTTTTTTATATTAAGGTTTGTTTTCAGGCTGGAAACTGATCTGACCCAAGAAACTGTTAGCCATTAGTGAAAATCTGAGTGATCTTCTTGAAGGCAAAAATCAATCTGTGTAGAAACAGAAGCTTATCTAATGGGATGAGACTTCTGATGAAGAATCCTTATAAATCAAAGTACATCTTGGGAAGTGTCATGCTGGGAGAAGATGCTCCCTTTCATGAAGCCTGTTTGGCAGACGGTGATATCATCCTATAACTGGGCAGTGTGTGGATCTGGACTTCATTTTGGTCATTAAACTTTAGCTGTAATTTTATAATTCTTATCACTGCCTATTTACTGTTTCAAACAGCCCACTCCTCAGTCTTCATATGGAGTCACTTTCCTCCTTGTGTAAAGAATGCTCAGGGTCTAAGAATGGAAGTTTTGTTTATGGAAACATCGCTGTTTTGTGTAGCTGATGTATGAATAATATTCTTCCAGTTCTGGATTCTTCCCGCCGTAGTTGGCAGAGACTTTTCTTGTTGGTAATCAGTCTTTCTGTGTCATTCTTGGGCATGTGTACACCATGCCTCCTTGGCATTCTGTCACAGTTGTTCTGGATTTTCTCATTTCTTCTCCATTGCTGCCTCTGTCGGCACGTCATTCTCAGTCCCTATTTTCTTTAGAAATCCATTTGTGTTCCCTTCTGTGAGCTGTTCCCATCGTAACTGTCACTCTTGTCTGAGCACAGCCACAGCGTCTTGTTCAAACCAGCTTAGTCCCAGAGAGTCAGAAAACTGAGATCCTTTCACTTTCCCTTCACGTATGGAGCTCTATCTAATTAATAATGCTTTCCCCTTTACTTTCTACTTCAGAAGACCTGTTTCACCTTGTTAATCAAGATTAGATTATTTGGGGAGACTTTTACTGATAGATGGGGCCACTCTCTGTTTGGTAGTTAATAAGCCCTTGACTTTGATAGTGATCCGCTATGACTTCTATACTTTCTTAGGTTGTAGTTACTTATGAGCAGTGTCTCAGTTGCTCCTATTATATAACTTAAGTTACAAGGCTCTAGTCTCTTTATCCAACTACTAAAATATCCTGGCCCAATTTATCTTTGTCTCCTTGTTTCCTTTCAAAGGCTAGTCCTTCCCTGTGTGTCATCTATATCCCATACCACCTTACTTTTTTAAGGACTATGCTCTTCTGGTGGGATTCCTTGTGGCTCAGCTGGTAAAGAAACTGCCTGCAATGTGGTAGACCTTTCTCTACATTCTTAGAGCTCTGATCAGTAAGTGTTAGGGGTGATTATTTCTAATACTACTACATTTACTTTTTATGATATCTATGGTAATAAGAATTTACATAAACTGCCTAGAATATGTAAAATATTCCATAAATGGTGCTGTTACATACTTTTTCATCTTTGTTTCTTTCATAAATTTGAATGTTGAGTAGACTCAACTATTTGTTAAAGGAACGAGTAGTTGAATTTATCTTTCTTTGGTTTCAGATATATAGTGTCTTGATTTTCTATTAGGTGCCAGTGGTCACACACTGTCTCTGAGAAGATGTATATCTAGTCCACCAGATACTAGGGCAAACATTTAAGATTATTTTTTTGATCCATCTACCTTTATTGGTCTACTCGCTTGTCTTCACCCATTTTGATTGTTCCCTCAATCAAAGATACAGTGTGCATCCCTCTGTGAATTGGATGCATTTTAAAATAACTTTAATTAGAATGTTTTCATTGGAGGTTTTAAAGCAGGAAGAGTAACAGCTGTGTTTATCTACCTCTGCCTGAGAGCTAACCTGCCCACCCATGTTCGAGGTGGTTGTACTCTTGGTTGCTCTTGGTGGTGGTCAGCGCACCCAAGGTTGACAGTACCCAGACCTTCTGTGCAGTGACAGAACTACATAGCTTCCCTCCTACTGTTACTATCACACATACACAAATAGTTTAAAAAGTAAATTGTCTGGCTGCTTTCACTCATTTGCTCCTTGAACTGACAGCTTTTTGTTGCATACTCTGACCTTTTCTTAGGGGGGGAAGCTACATTTTGACTGGCTAAAATAAAGAGAGATGAAGAAAGTCAGAAGCAACCAGAAAAAAAAAGCCCTAATTTCTGTTCAGAATATGTTTGGGGGGGAAAAACAAAGCATGTAAGAAATTCATGTGACTTAATTCAGAAAGCAACAAATGAATTTCAGTGAACTATATACATAAGGAACAAGTTTGAATCACTAAATTACAAATCTTTAAAAGTAAGAAAACAGGTATTCATTCCAGATCTTTGGTAATTCTGAGTCAAAGCTGGAGTGCCTACTGTTCAAATTATTTAATTGGTTTTATTTGAAGGTCAAGATAGAGACATTTTACTAACTAGCGAAACCAATTTTTCTTCCTTTCTAAGTCTTAAAATCCAATTATATAGCCATGCATTGTCCTAAATATATTCAGCTCAGTCCCGAAGAAAAACTGGTCTTTATTATCCATAGCAATTAAGTTTTCAAATGCCCTTCTTTACTTCAGAATGAAACCTGGCAGTTTTCATTGAGTGTACCTTTTATACCAAAGATTTTAATTACAGAATGGCATAAGGAACATAAAACTGAGAGATGTAAAAAATGTAAGGTTTTGATTCTGATGGAACTTTGAGAATCATTTATCTGTTAAGATTCTTTTTTTTTCTACTGCAGATAATGAAAAGCTTGAATAAACAGTGGCTTCGATAAATTGGGTATGTGTTTTTTCACCTAGGGGTCCAGGGCTGGTCTCACCACTCCTCTGCCTTTCAGCTTTGTCTGTAATTCTCTGGCTTGAGTTGCCTTGTGCTTGCAAGAGGAGTGGACCACCTACAGGGTCATACCTGCCTTTATGGAAGGCAGAAAGGGCAACCCAGGAGCCAAGAGGAGTGTGTCAGCTTTCAAAGAGCTCTCCCAGAAACCCAGGTGACCAGAAGTGCCTTTCATTGGTCAAGACTCAGTCTCATGACCACGCTCAGCCCTGAGTGAGGCTGAAAGCACAGTGCCACCTTCCCATCCCCCCAAATCAGGGTTCTGTTGAGAAGAAAATGGTAGACTGCTAAGCCTGTCATCCCCTGGAGAGTGAAGGTACACATTTTCTGAAAGGGTCTTCACCTTGAAGAACTGATTCTAATTATCTTCAGATTTTTCTCTGACCCTGTTTTCTTCTGGGGCCATGTCATTTCCTTCTTCACTAGTAAGTGTACCCTTCTTGATTTCTCTGCTTCATAGCAATCAATTCAGAAACAATTACATATGCACTTAGCTATTGGTGTGTGGAGCTGGGGAGAGGCCAAAAGGGCGCAAGTCACCCCATTAGCCTTTGTGGAGATTTGTGCCATTTGTGGGTAATTGACTTGTTCTTTTTGTGGTCTTCACAGGACTCCCTGCCCTCAGATTAAAGGTGACTATGTTCAATAATGCTGAATAAAAAATAAAACTGTCAGTGACAAAAGTGTGAGGATAAGGTAACTGACCATTGGATTCTGGCCATTTCATTATTCTTGGGAAGGATGAGAGAGAATATATTCATGCATCATGATGACAGCTTTCTGGGGAACACACTGTCTTCCACCCACCATGATCCCTGAGGGTCCTTAACCTCATCCACTCAGTGATGTGACTGTATGTGGCGAGTACGCTGGCACCACTGGGAAGCTTTCTCACTTACCTCCTTCTCCCCGCCTTCACCCACTGAGAGTGAACAATTTCCAGATAACCTCCTGGTCTCACTCTTCCACCTCCTCGGGATGGAGTTGTTGGCAATGTGCATTTGATTATCCAGTCTGCTTTCAAATATGGTTCTAATTTTCCCCTTAAGTAGGTTCAGATGGCACACTTGTTTGCCTTTGATCTCATTTTCACTGTAAAGATCTCCACTCATGGGATCAAAAATCATTCAAGACCTACTTGAGAAGAGTTGATTTCCAGTTTTCTTTTGCTTCCTCTGCTTCCCTTCATTTTCTTTTAGGAATCCTGTCCAGCTCCATCCTGCAGTTTTATTGAAGCATTCATTTCTCTTTACAAGTTGACAAGGAGTTCCCGAGCCCTATTCCATTCTCTCCTCTCTTCAGCAGGCAGTGTCTTTACAATCTGCTTTCTCAAACACAGGATGAGTTGAAGTAAGCCCGCCTCCCGCCAAGGAGGAGCTTGTGCAGATGGACAGCGCGGCGGCCTGTTGGCATTCAGCCAGCAGCATCTGGTCCTGTACTCATGGCCTCTGCCTCCTTCTTTAATTTGTACCAGTCCCTGGGATGCTTTCACACAGGTGGTTCCTGAGTTAAGTACATAAGATGGTACTTGCTAAGGCAGAGAAGGAGCCAACAGGGAAAAGGAAGGACCAACGCAGGACAGGGCAGACACCCAGGAATAGGAATGGGGGTGCACCAGGTGGAGGGCTTGTGGCCTGACCCTGGTGGGGAGAACCCATCACTGGGCTCTGGACTCATGGCAGTGAACCTGACGTAGCTCATGGATACAGAGTTGACCCCATAACGGCCCCTGGACAAAAGTTGGAACTCCACTTAGAATGAGAAGCTTGTAATGAGCTGGTGTTTGCTTATTTACTCACAACCCTCTGGCACTCATATATAATTAACATCTCCACTGTTTTCCCTAACCCCACATAAAACCTTCATGTCCGTGTCAGTTGTATTGATGAATCTGATGAACATTCATATTCTTCCATCTTCCTTTAATTGCATTTCCTGTTTCTTTACTCAGCTGAATTTGGTGAGTCCTTCCAACTTCCCGTCACATGTTGTCTCTCCCAGATGCCTGCTTGAGTCCCCTCAGCCTGAGTGGATGCCCCTCATCTGTGCTCCCACAGTATCCTTGTACATCCTTGTCACCTTGTCCTGCAGATCAGGTTTGCTTGTCTTTTCTCCTCCTAGATGGCAGGGCTTTGAGGTTAATGACCACGTGTTATTCAGCGTCCTAAATATGATGTCTAACCTGGTGTCTGATAGGAAGTATTTGCTCAGTAATATTAACTGAATTAATGGATAAAGAGATCGCCTCCGTTGTCAGATGTCATAGCTGTGTTTTTCATCTCTCCAGCTGACATAATAGACTCTACTTGGCTGGTCCCTATATGATTCCTTAGTTTCAGTGTCTGTTTGGGTTTGGAGTAAAGCAAAGTGGAATGGGGGAAGTTACTGTAGCAAGAGAAAGGAAGGGGATTGATTGTGGAGAAAGGCTTGCTTGTAGGTCAACAGGTTTCTGATACGCACCAGCATAAAAATCGACCTGCAGTTCTTATCAGTCTACAGTCAGCCTATTTACTGAAAGGTCAGAAATGAGGTATCGAGCATGAAGCCAGCAGAGCAATAATGAAAAACAGCCAATGACAGATTCAGGATAAAGGGAAGATGAACATCATCTTAACCACAGACGATACAGACACTTCATGTGTTTCTCACCCAGGGATCTACCATCTGGCTGAATGCTCTCAATCTGAATGTTGATTTTCCATAATCACAATTCTGAGCTGCTTTATTTGCCTTGTCCCTTTCAGCAGTCATATTTCCTACTAAGATTACCTGTGCCTATGTGAAGTAGAGTCTTAGAACTGGAACCATCCTCTGTTCCTTCTAAATACTAGGTTTTGTCATTTTATCTTATATTGGGAATCATCCCAGTAAAGGTCATCTTTTTTCATCCCATTTGGGTGTTCTTTAGGTTCCAGTTGGATGGACAGGCCAGTCATCCTCCAAAGCTAATCTCTAGGGGTATTCATCACTTTTCAACTTTATTTGAAAAAAAATGACTATTTCAAAAAGAGAGCAGTATTTGGGGATTGGAGTGTGGGAGGTCAGTAATGACAAACTTTTTTAAGATAGCTGTGCAAAGAGGCATCACAGTCCCTCTCTTTCTAAAGGGTGTGGAAGGGGCCTCAATTTGCTATATTCTATTTATATCTAAGGATGTGCTGTCCAGTATGTCCAGCTGTACATGACTTTGGACACTTATAATTAAAACGAGTCCCAAGTAAGTTGTGCTGTAAGTCTAACATATACTGCAGATTTTGAAGATTTAGTACAAAAGAAAAGAATGTGAAATAACTCCTCAACCTTTTAATATGTATTACGTGTTAGGTTACTTAAAGTAAATTATTAACATCACCTGTTTTTATTTTTTTAATATAGCTGTTAAAAAATGAATGTTGTTCACATTTTATTCTGTTGGACAGTGTACCTCTGGTGTTGTAACATTGTCATACATTACACATGCGGTATACATAGTAAGAATTCAATAAACATATCTTGTTAGCTTTGACTTAGAGATAAGGGCCATTTCCATCTTCAAAACAACAGAAAATTCCTCATCTTCACTTCTCAGATTAAGCCCAACAAAGCTGTGACTCCAAGCATGCATAGCACTTGTGTTGTGTAACCTCCTCTAATGGAACCTTTCTGTTAACATCTTGCATTTATCTCTGTTGTTTCCCGAGGAAACCATTGCTATTCAGTTGTCTAACTGAGCATCCAAGGTTGGAAACGAGACTTTCCAAACTAGAATAGAAGTCATGAAGACACTCAGATGCCATGAGCCAGAATTACGTTCGTCCATATGGTCTGCTGATGCGTTATCTCTGTTGCCTTGGCCACCAGATCACCATGAAGGATGTAAATGCTATTAGGCAAATGCAGCAAAACATCTTGGTATTTAGCTTGATCCAAATCAATTGTGCCTGTTTAGACAAAGGCAAATAAGTGCACTGTGGTTATTTTCTTTTCATAATTTTCTGCTTTTCTATCCCTTGTACCCACCTAATTTTTGCAGTTCTGGGTTTATGGTGCTTTCTGGGTTCCTGGAGTTGAAGTGCTCTTTCCCCCACTGCACATCAACACCCTGGACATCAACACCCTGCTTTGTTATTAATAGTTCACCAGCTAGGCTTATTTGAGCATGTTGAACAAGTGTTTATGCAGAAACTGAGCTAGACCATGTCTTAAATCAGCATGGTGACTTTTCAAATAGGAATGTCTGGCTAATGGGGAGAGGACTTGATGTTTAGGGGCTTTGTGAAAGCTTTTGGGTGTGGTTCACCACTGAGATGCTTTCTGCTGCTCGTTTCCAGGAAGGCCAGGCCTGACTTGTCCCTATTAGGAGCAGATAGTATTTAAAAACATCCTTCCTTATAATGCAGTTTAGTTCTGGCATAATGAGTTAGTGTCGTTTTGTCTTTTTTGTTGTTTTCCTTATTAAAATGTGGGAGAGTCGCTTCCTCTGGGCCTTAGAATCTGGAAGGGGATTTGCTATAGATACTGATATTTATATGTCTTGGAAATGGAGGAACAGTGTCTAACGTAAAATAGATAGGACTTTTGTGATGGGTATTATTTATTTTTTTAGCAGAGATAAAATATGTAGTTAAATATTGCAATCATAAAATCATCAAAGAGAGAAGTGGAAACTTTTGAAAGACTAAATTTTTGCATGACTGTATTATTAATAGCTGTTATAAAGATATTAGGAGATAAGTGATCCTCAGTGTTGGTAAGCAGGGCACAGCATCCGATTAAGCAGCTCTCCTACAGTTATCTGTTTACACTGCTTAATATTGCTCTTGTATTTTTTTTAATGTAGAGATTTCCACACTCCCTGCATATTTTGTGTTTTCTGTTCAACAGCCAAATATAAGGATCTAGCCTTGATGCTCTCCTATATAAAGTTTTAGGTGATTTCCATTCCCTGGTACAATGTGTGCTTTGTAGATAAACAAGATGAATTATTTTCTTGCCCACATAAAGCTAAGCAGAATTTTTGTGTATAATTTTGCACCTAATTAACATTGCACTGCATTTGTAAAGTGGTAGAGTATTAAGTGATTTTTGATTGGCAGTTCTAAAATGCCTTCTATTCATAAAGCCCAGAATAGTGGAAGCAAAATGATTACCCAAATCTCTGAAAACCTGACTGTACACAGGCAATATCCTTTTATCTCAGCTGAATGGCTGTATGCGTGCACATGCACACACCCATACATACACAGGGACAATAAAGCTGAATGTCAAATGAGAATATTAAAAAAAAAAAACAGCCAGGAAAAGAATTGCTTAATTATCATGTTTCTGTATGTTCACCTGTTTAAAACATATCAGCTGTAGTTGGCAATGATAATATAAATTACTATGTTTCTTATATTTCTAAAATTTTTTTCACATTTTATTACTTCTGCAGGGGGGTATGTCTTAGAATCTGTGATATCTTTAAATTGTTATCACCCAGGTGGCAGTTATGACATAAATGTGATTGCTGTGCAGACTGGACATAATTGCCCATATTGTCATCACATCAGTTAAGGTAGATTGTCTTTAATTGCCCTGTAAGCTGCCTTCAAAAAGATTATGCCTTTCAGTGTATATATAAAGGCATAGGAACAGAGAAATGTGATCTATGATAAATCTAAAGCAATAAGAGCTCTTCTAGAAAGAAATCGAGAACTTCCCTGGCAGTCCCATGTTTAAGATGCTGAACCCCCAACATGGAGGTCATGGATTCAATCCCTAGTTGGTGAACTAAGATCTCGCATGCTGCATGGCATGGCTATGAAATAGAAGTGTGTGGTCAAAAAGCATTCTGTCAGGGTTTAATTGATGATATCTTTACTTATTTAGTGTTACATTGATCACAGTACATCTTGATAATCAATAGTGACCTGGATATGATGAAAACCAAAATATAAGGTCAGGGCAAAGTAAATGTGAATTTTTTTTTCCTTTACATTCTTCCTATGGATATATTTCCATGTCTCCACCTTACTACAAACTAGAGCTCTCTTCCATCCGAGGCAGCATTGCCAACTCAGCATCCAGAGGGCATGCCGCTCCTGGGGAATTCCATGGACAGAGGAACCTGGTGGGCTACAGTCCATGGGGTCTCAAAGAGTTGGACATGACTGAGTAATTAATACTCTCTCTCTCTCTCTGTCTCTGTGCATCCCCTAAGTGAGATAAGAAGCAATCCACCCATATTCTTTGGCCCACGGTCCTTGTGTGTGTGTATACACAATAGTGTTGAAAAGGCAAATGGTCAGTGTTCAAGTTGAACTGGAACTCATGAAACAGAGAGTAAGAAGCCATTAGCCTCCCAAATGGCCCTCGGTCTTGACTATGACCTAACACAGGTCTCTAGCCAACAAAGCTAATCAGTTACAGACACAAAACTAAGCTAAGTTCAAAGACATCTGGCCCTGGCCAACCTAAAGCTATACTTTTAAACCAAAGGAAGATCCACATGTACTCTGTGACTCTACATTGTTGTTGTCAGTCGGTAACTTGTGTCTGATTCTTTGTGACCCCATGGACTACAGCAAGCCAGGCTTCCCTGTTTTTCACTATCTCCTGGAGTTTGCCCAGCAAACATTCTCTGGTTTCTCTCATTTGTTTTAGACTCCTGGGCTAGACCTCTTCTGTGAAAATAGATATGAATGAGAGTTGCCACCTTATTTCTCTCTGGTCTATACACGGATGCTGAGTTGTTTTGTGGTATGTGTTTATCAGAAAGGATTATTTCCAAAGCCAATGCAACATTTGAGAAGAAAGCCTTTCTAGTTGGAAATCTTTTGGCTAGTCTTGGATTTGAAGAAAAAACATCAAAGAAGATATAATCGAGTATAATTCTAGTTCATTCTAATTCTATAATTCCAAGTGTATTATAATTCCGTACTTGTGTATTCTAAAAATGTATGCTCAGTTGCTCAGTCATGTCTGACTCTTTGAGTCCCCAAGACTATAGCCTGCCAGGCTCCTCTGTCCATGGGATTTCCCAAGCAAGAATACTGGTGTGGCTTGCCATTTCTTTCTCCAGGGGATCTTCCCAACCCAGTGATTGAACCCAAGTCTCTTGCATCTCCTGCATTGGCAGGAGGATTCTTTACCGCTGTGCCACTTGGGAAGCATTCTAAAAATAGAAGTTTTATATTTTTTATGGGCATAATGTTTACTCCTGTGTTTTCAGAAGTTTTTTTTTTTTTTTTGTATGCACAACCTATCTGACCTCTCAGCTTGGATTATCTTAAATTTCACTTCCTCTCATAGTTCATTTACTGTGTTTTCTTTTTCTTGCTAAAATTCAGATCGTTATTACTTGTTTTCCTTTAGTTTGAGTTTATTTGTTGGTGAGCTCTTTTTTACATAAATCAGGCATGTGTTCTTCTTTTTTCCCTTGGATTTTTTTTTTATCTGTTCTCTCTCTTTTTTGGCATTTTACCTTCAGTTCATTTTCAACTTTATTTGCTACCCTTTCTATATCTTCTACCTTTTTCTCCATTACCCAAAATTCATTAATTTTTTAATGTGAAGATTCCTTTATTATCAATGGCATTCAGCAATGTCTGTCTCAAGTGGGGAGGTGTTCTGCAGGATTCATCATGGTGAAGTGTTTTATTGCTTTAAGAAATTGAGTGTGCCTAAAAATCCTGCATTTGTTGTTTCCACTTCTTCATCCTTACTAAGCAAGTTTCATTCAATGCTGTGTGAATATCACTTTTTCTAAAATGCCACTCTAGATTGTGCAGGATCTCTTTCTGGGAAGACGAGTCTTCTAGAGAGGTTCCTTTCTTTCCTCCTTTTCACCCATCCCACTGTCCTGCTTCCCTTACTCCAGGACCTGAAACATGGCGGGTACTCTAAATATGGTTGAATGAATGAGTCTGTCTTTAAAATGTATTTTGTCTCCCCCGCCAAAGGAAAAAACCTAATTCCACCAGAAGTTTTGTGAACACTCAAGGGAATGAGGGAGAAAGTGGGCAATAACTCACAATGATTTGCCTCTTCCCTCTTGGAGATGGAGTTAAACAACAGCTTTCTGAGGATGCAGAATATGCTTAAACAAGAAGGTATTAATTTTTATACTTTCAGGTAATTCTTTTAATTGCATTTATTCAAATAGCAGTGTAATAACCATTTAAAATTTTTCTTAAGAAAGAGCCAAAGCCTTAATCCTGTTACTCAATCCTATTACACTTTTCAGCCCTTGCCCACATTCTTTCATAGAGTTGTAATTTTAGTAAACCAACCCTTCTCTGTATCTGAGTAGAATGTCTCAAGAAATATTCTTTTTCATGTTACAGGTTCATCATGGTGGAAACTCTTCTGGGTGCGATCACCAGAATAATGACATGATTTACTTAGTTCATAGAGAATAAGGCACAGAGCATCCCCCCCCCCCCCCCCCCCCCGCAATCATTGTGAAAGAATTTATTTTCAAGAGTACTAGGTACAAATAAAAGTTGTATTCATGAAATCTGGGTCATTACTAGCACAATGCTCGTCTCAAAAGTGTGCGGTCATGATTGCGTCAGACAGGATATGCTTTATTTTTTGAGGGAAATGTGGCTTTTCTTCAGAAATCCCAAGTTCAAGGGACAAATGAAAATTCCATGAAAACAGCTTCTGTGATTTTAGGGAAGTGAAGGTGCAGGAGCGCGGGCCGTGTCCTCTCCGAATGGTGTGACCTGGGCCTGCTCTAACCAAGCCATGTGATTAGCCATCAGAGGAACGGTCACAGCCGAAAGTGGCTTTGGTTTCAAACGTGGATTCATTGTGTGCTAACAGAGCAGAGCAGGTCTTGAAGAAACCAATCTGAATTTCTGTGCCTGTGGCTCGGGGAATATTTGTAAGTTCAAGTGCCTCTAAAAGTTCAGCCTTGTACCTTGAGGACACAGCCGTGTTCTTTTCTGTGTAGTAATGAAACGCTGCCTTGTGAGTAGGAGGCTTTGTATTTTTCTGAGTTCTCTGGAAGCCCGTTTGGTGCGACACTGCTAGCGTTTCTCCCAGACTGTGCTTTGCTAGGGGCTGGGATCCGAGGGTGGAAGGGAAAGAAGTTCAGTGGACCATGTTTGCACTGAAGCTGATTGAATGATGCCCAGGGTGAAGCAGAGGTCGCTCGCCCCTCCTCTATAGATCATTTTCTCTCCCCTTCAGCCTTTTCAAGCTGATACAGTCTGGAATATTTTGTTGCCCATATAAATATCTATTCTGAAGAAATTCCCCTTGTGCTCTATGTTCTCCTGGCACTGACAATCTAAGTGTGAAACCAGACAGATGTTTATCAGCTTCCTGGGAAGTTCAACAGTGAAATTTCCTGAAACTGCCAACACGGGCACAAACGGCTTTGAGAACTGCCAACTACTACTTGAAATCTCGGCGGCCTCTGGTGAGAGACAAAATAATTTGCCGCCCCAGAAGGGAAATGCTTTGGACTAGATGTGGGCATAAGCGAAGAGGGATATTCAGAAATCCAGCCCGTGTGTCTCACACCTTAAATTGATGTGGGGGAAAACAGTTTGAGCTCAGTGCAGGCGTGTGGAGAGATGGAACGAAGATGTTTGCCTTTGCAGTGTCGACAGTGGCCAAGGAATGGAAAGGGTGAAAGGCTTCCGAGAACTCTTTGATTTTGGAATGACTGTTGGTTTTTTTTTAAAGCTTGTGACTTGCCAAAGAGAATAATTTTCCCCAAACGTAGAGATTTTATTCAAAATAACCAGCCTGTTCTTGGGATTAGTGAAGAGTAGATTTGTAAAGAGTAGTTTTTTGTTTTTCTTTTTTTGGAGGCCTGTGTTCGCTCTCTGTTTTGGAGCATATTCCTCTTTTCTGCTGGGTTTCAGGGTGAGGTTTGGAACCCTGCAGAGCATGTATTCCTTTGTTGGTCTGCTGAACCTGTACCTGATATCTTCTGTTATCCACTGGCCCTGTAGAATGTCACACTATTTTTTTTGTTTTAATCTAGTGCCTGAGTTGCATTTTAATTTCCAACCCTTGGGAACCACGTAGATTGATGTTCAGAGAGCTTTCTTTCATTTTTTGGTAAGTTTAAAGAACAGTGTAAAACTCTCTTCTTTTCTAAATACTCATGAACCAGAATACTAGAAATGTTTAAAAATCTGGGAGTGCCTGGTCTCAGGTAATAAACAATAATCAAATATGAGGACTGCCAGGTTGACTTGGAAGCTCTGAGCTGGTGGTTACGTGTCTTTGCTTTAATCACCGAGATACTAAATTATTTCTGCTATGTGTGTCTTGTTTCTATATATAGGTTTATCAGTATCTGAAGTGATTGCTAATAAGCTGGAAAGTAGTGTCAAATGCTGGATAGGTTATCCAGTTCTAATTTGTGTTCACAATATGAGGTTGCTAATAAACTAATAAGCTAGTAGGAACAGAAATAATGAGTTTATGAGCTAGAGACACTATTAAAATTATAAATGAACAACTTAGCATATGGTGGTGATGAGAATAAAAACAAAAATTGGAAGGCGGAGGGAACCACAAAACAACCCCTGACAACAACTGATTTGTTTAGAAACATTTATAGGGAGCAAGGTTAATGAAGGTGAACTGAAGTCTACATTCCAGGACATTCTCTTCCCACTTTCTAGTCATTTCTGTGGCTGAACTCTGTTCCCCTATGTAACTGTACATAGATCTTAATTTTCCAGTTGTTAATGGTATGTATTTGTATCAGTTAGGCCTGGTTTTCTGAGGAAAGTGAGAAGTCTCAGGGTGCTTATAGATCAGTCTGATGAGGGCTTGATTATTCAAATTCAGAGGGACTATTTTGCAATAGGCAGACTATCTCAGGGCACCTCTGTGTTTTACTTTTCTACTTTTTCTTCAGCCCTCCCTCCACTCACTTGTGCACAGAGGTGTAACCACATTGAATAGTAATTCAAAAGGTTGTCTGTGTAGTAAACGAAGATTAATGAGAATTAAGTCCCTGATTAATTATAGTTCTCTAGAACTAGAGAAAAAGGACTTTTTGTTAAGTTGCAAATAGAAAGATTTGGGACTAATTCATTGTAAATGTTAATACGGCACACTGAAGGGAAGGAGACTATAATAGTGAAAAATAAGCCCCAAACATATTTGGTTGACA
The DNA here is from genome assembly GCA_007570785.1 of Antilocapra americana. Classification (NCBI taxonomy): domain Eukaryota; kingdom Metazoa; phylum Chordata; class Mammalia; order Artiodactyla; family Antilocapridae; genus Antilocapra; species Antilocapra americana. Next base: position 6,652,631 of record ML661900.1, on the reverse strand, counting down.
TTTCTGCTAATGATACCAGAAGGAAAGCTGCAATCCATCCCTTGGACCAAGAGGGACTATGGATCTAACACAGCACAGAAGCAGAGAAAAAGGACAGTATCGGGAGTGAATTAGAAAATAAATAAACTGTTCTTTGAAGATGTCTTTGGAGAAAAGGTTATTGCAGAGTATGATAGTTAGAAAAACTTTCTCCGCAAATCAAGATTTGAGTGATAACACTCGTAGGGCTTTTAAAGGATTTTGAGCATAATACACTTCTGCTTTTGGCAATTATAGATAACATGAAAAATATTCTCACTTGTTCTTGATTCTATTTTAGAAGGATGTCAACACAACCCAGAGGCCAAGGAAGAAACACTCTCAGCCACTGAGAACTAGAGACTAGCATTTGAGGGAAGACAGAATGTGGGGGCAGAAGGACCCTCCAAGGGTGGGTGGGGGCCCAGGCTAGGGTCTCTATCAGTCATGCACATCATGTGTTCATAAACATTCTTCTTCAGTAATGGCTCACAGATGCCTAATTCTTCATGCAGTTCCTTAATACCATTCTCATGGAGAAGAACACTGGCAATTCATCCATTACAGTTTGCCTGTGCCTCTAACGTTCAGTTATAGTATTCTACATGCAAGGTTTTACTTGTTCTGATCCACCAAAGACCTTGAATTTCGCTTAGGGAACCAGCGTTGGCTAGTAGCAACCAGAAACTTTATTTTCTAAAAAGGAAATAGATGAGCTAACCTTCCAGAGCACACACTTGCTCAGTTCCAAGTAATATTCCAAGCGTTGCATGTGTATTAACTTATTTCATCTACGCCCATGGCGTGGTTCAGATTATTACCTCCCTTTTAAAGATGAGCCAGGTGTGGAAAGTTGAAGTAGTTTGGCCACAATGATGCAGCCAGTTAGCCTAGGCTGGAGTAGGAACTGAGCGGCCATGTTTCATTGTTTGTATCTAGAAATAGCTTTTTTTTTTTAATTTTTATTGAAATGTAGTTGATTTTACAGTATTGTGTTAGTTTTAGGCGTATAGCGAAGTGATTCTCTATATATATATTTCTATATATAGAATCTATCTCTATATATATTCTTTTTAAATTCTTTTCCATTATAGGTTATTACAAGATATTGAGTATAGTTCTCTGTTCTAGACCACAGGTCCTTGTTGGTATCTACTTTATATACAGTAGTATGTGTCTGCTTGGACTTCCCTGGTAACTCAGCTGGTAAAGAATCTGCCTGCAATGCAGGAGACCCCGATTTGATTCCTGGGTGAGGAAGATCCCCTGGAGAAGTGATAGGCTACTCACTCCAGCATTCTTGGGCTTTCCTGGTGGCTCAGATGGCAGAGAATCCACTTGTAATGCATGAGACATGGGTTCAATCCCTGGGTTGGGAAGATCCCCTGAAGGAGGGCATGGCAACCCACTCTAGTGTTCTTATCTGGAAAATCCCTATGGACAGAGGACTATGATGGGCTACAGTCCAGGGGTCACAAAGAGTTGGACATGACTGAGTGCCTAAGCATAGCACACATCTTTTGATCTCAAACTTCTAATTGATCACCCCCCCAAGTTTGGAAATATTTTTTAAATGTAAGTTTATTATTTATTTATTCACCATTCTACTGTCCAACTGTAGATACCAGCACTAAAAAAAAAAAAGTAGCAGAGTACTAATAGAGTCCCTTGGCCTATATGATTTCTCAATAATTACAGGGAGTAAAATGTATGAAATTGCACTTCTTTAACTTGCCTAAGATAAATTGTTACTCGCCCAAATGAAAGACTGAGCAACAGACTAACCACATGGTTGCTACCTGGGGGAAGTGGTATCCATACCTGACTAGGCAGAACAATGCTGCAAACCCAAGGACATCTAGAGAAACAATTTCAGAAAGTGAATTCTCTCTCCCCTATCAGGCCCTCACTTCTTGTCCTAATTTTTACCACCTACTTGCAATTCCCATTGTGTTCTGCTCCTTTTTAGATTTAGAAAGAATGTATTTTCCCCTTCCTTTCTCTTTTTCATTAGGACTTTGCTAGACTGGTGGGAAATCAAATAAATGCTTGCTTGTTTGTTTATCAAAAGAAATGTGGAAAGAAACAAGGGTAAAAGCCTCTTGCCAAAAATCGAGTAAAATTAGGCAGGCAGCAGAGCAGAAATATTTGAGAACGTGGCAGAGCCCTCCCTGTGGAAATATTTCCATTGTAATAGTACTGGTGCATCTCTGCTTTACGTCTAAGCCACTCAGAAACAGTTGCCCCTTACTAGGTTTCTAGGTGACATAGTCGAGGCAAGGACGAGGTGAAATGCTGCTTTCTCTGTGTTGTGAGATAATGTCCAAACAAATCAGAGACTTGTTTTTCAGTTGAATTATTCTCCCTTTCCTTCTTTAACCTAGGGAAAGGATGAAGATGATAAAATTTATTTCTGAGAGATAAAATTTATTTGAAGGTTATGCAATAGCTAAAAAACCTGTTGTGCGCGAGCTTAAGTATTTGTAAAGTAAATGAGTTAAGCAGTTACTGCTCTTTTGCTTACTTCATATAGATGCTTTCGTTAAACTTATACTGGTTTCTAAGACATGACTCAAAACTCCTCTGGAGCTGAGAAGCGTCTGAGTATGGAGAAAGTGTTCTTGGTATCTCCTCTGGGAGAGGGTGGCTCCCAGAACTGACCCCGAAGCTTTCCTTCTCCCTCGGCTCTTAGCATTTAACATTATGGAGCCGAATACCCGAGCAGCAGTGGCATCTGCTTAATATTGTTTTCTAGCCAGTGTTTACTTTAGTTGTTTTGCTTCTGTGATTGCTTGTGCCAGAATGGAATTAGTTGTATAAATTCTCTAGTAATGACAGGAAATACTCTTATCTTCAGGTCCCTGGGTTCTTTGTGTTTGTCTGATTGCAGTGTGCTTTGTGTGATGCTGACACCTGGGTACAGCTGTCTTCCTTATCTAGGTGTGTTTTGCAGTGAGCAGAGGATTGTTGTCTAAACTACAGATTGTGAATAATTAAATGAAAGTACTTTGGGGGGAATTTACCATTTAATGATATTCTACTGTGAATATACCTTTAAGGTCATCTTTGTTGTTTGTTGTTTAGTCGCTTAGTTGCAACCCCATGGACTGCAGCGCGCCAGGTTTCCTTGTCCTTCACCATCTCCCAGAGCTTGCTCAAACTCATGTCCATTGAGTCGGTGATGCCATCCAACCATCTGATCCTCTGTCGCCGCCTTCTCCTCTTGCCTTCAATCTTTCCTGGCGTCAGGGTATTTTCCAGTGAATTGGCTCAGAAAACATAGGGGTCTTTTCCAGTGAGTTGGCTCAGATATCCAAAGGTTCAAGTCTTACCCTGCGTAATTCCCTATCTCTACATGTCATATGCTACAAAGATGGGGGTGCCTTTATGACTGCACATAGCTTCTCGAAGTGAGCAGAACACCCTGAATGCAGAACTCTACTGCAACCTGCTAAAGGAGTGGGCAGAAGAGTATCTTGGTACAATGGTATCCATTCTTTATGGTAATTGATTCTTAGTTGTAACTTTTCTGGAGAAATTTGTTGAAAACAAAGGAAGTCACTATGCCTTGCTTCCTTCTGACAATTCCCTGAACTTCCCCTTTTGTAGAATTAACTGTTCCCTCCTATGTGTGTATCTCTCTAGCTAGTTGATTGTAATGATCTGACACATGCTCAGCTATGACTCTGCGTGTGTCCCCAACTGAGTGTGCGTGCCCCCAGGACCCAGGGACTGGGGCTTAGTTGTCTGGGTCTCCCTTCATACCAGCACAGTGGTGAATATATAGGAGGTAAACACATGCTTGTCTTATTGAATTCTTTGAAGAAATTGGCAGGTAGCAAGATGGCTAGTAAGACTATAGAAATACCAGCTAGGGCACAGAGTTAATGAAGAAGAAATAAAACTAGGCCATGACCATTGCCACACTTATTTTTTCTCTAATAAATGTGATAAGCAGAGTACTAGTACCTAAAACCTTAATTCCCTTGCAATTTGAGATTTTAGTGTTTGTTTTTCAGAGGAATAATTGCATTGCTGAGTGGGAAATGAGTTCCTTAGCTCATTGTGGGTGTGCCTTTCAACCATTCAGCATCTCTATTCATTATAGTTTGGGTCTCTGTTTATCCCAAAATAAGAAGAACTTTTCTGGGTCATTTCTACAAAACTGCAAGACTGCTAATGCAGTAGATTGAAGAGATAAGATAAATTGATGGTCTACATGCAGATGGAAACTTGATATTTAACAGCTAGCAGCGCTGCAGGTCAGTGGGGCAAGGATGGGCTGACTGTTCAATAATTGGAACCATGACATTCGATTATGTATAATGAAAAGGCAGTGAACCTCTAACTCATAGCAAAACCAAAAATCAATTCAAGGTAAACTGAAGATCTAAATGTAAAAAGCAAAACCTTAAAGGTTTAGTGGAGAATATGTAGAAGTCTGTACTTACTTTCTCAGGATAAAGAAGAATTTCTTAAACAACTAGAGAAAGGACAAATTGTAAGGGAAAAGATTAATTTGATTACATTAACATGAAAATCTTTTGTACATGGAAAGGTACCATCAACAAAGTGAAGAAATCAATGCCTTCAAGGATAAGATAATTGCCACTTCGTGTAACTGACAAAGGATCAGGTTAGAAGTAGAATCTCCACAAATCAATAAGAACAGCCCAGAAGGAACTGGAAAAAGGCTTGGGGCAGATAGCTCAGAGGAGGAAATGCAAATAAGCAATACATATGAAAGCTGCTCAGTCCCACTAGTAATCAGGAAAATATAAATTGAAATGCCATTTCACACTCATCAGGTTGGAAGAAGCTTTGACATTTGGTAATATGACCACTGGTGAAGATATAGAACAGTGGGAACTCTAACATACTGTTGGTGCGTACTAAGTCGCTTTAGTTATGTCTGACTCTTTGCGACCCATGGACTGTAGCCCACCCGGCTCCTCTATCCATGGGATTCACCAGGCAAGAATATGGGAATAGGTTGCCATTTCCTCCTTCCAGGGGATCTTCCTGACCCAGGAATCGAACCTGTGTCTCTTATGTCTCCTGCACTGGCAGGCAGGTTCTTTACTACTAGTGCCACCTGGGAAGCCACTCCTGAATGGATATTTCAGTCAATTCAACCACCAGAGAACCATTTGGCAACAGGTCCTAAAAGTGTAAGATGTATTTATGGGGCTCGGCAACTAGCTATATCTTAGAGAAACCAACATGTTCATGAAGAAATAGGAAAAAGAGTTTTCAGGGCAACATTATTTATAATATTGAAACTTTGAACATAGGAAAATGAGTGAATGCATTGTGCTACTTTAGTGAAATGGAATACTATACAGCAACGACAATAATTAAAGCTACAGAATCAACATGAATAAAGTTTACAAACATAATGTTGCACCAAAATAGCTTGCTGTGGAAGGAAATATTTTCTGTGCTACTATTTATGGATAGTTTACAAAAATAAAAGTGTTGGGTAGGGTTGGTTAGTGTTAGTAACATAAGTATAATGACACGCAGAGGTGTTGTTCATGTCAAATTCGGGGTTTTGCTGAATTTGCTGGCGGCTTGGGAAATGTGATCAGGAATGGATACATGAAGTGTTTACTCTGAGTTATTTCATATGTTGAATTTCAGAATATTTCATATTAAAATGTAAGCGAAAAGAAGGTGTACGTTTTAAGCTAAGAGAGAAATTAGATTAAAGATTAGGATACTGAATTCAAAATAGCTCGAATCTGTGTCATAAATAAGTCCATCATTAAACTGGACAGGTCATTCTTTCACTTAAATTCATTAATGGTCAGAATCATCTTCTCCATCTAAAGTACACGTTCATTAGTCGTAAGTACTCTTGACACTGCGGCTGCTTCTCATCTTTCAGAACTATCAATGACATTATTTTTCCTCTCTTTAAAATCAAGGGCCTATTTGACTCTTGCCACAGTCAGGCTGTCATCTCGGTAGACATATCCCTTGCTTTTCTTATCTCTGACTTTCTCTTTACTAAATCTTGATGACCGGAATTCTGCTTTTTTTACCCTTCTTCCTAGAATGCATCTTTTGTTCTGCAGCCACAGGAATGCTGCCCTTTCCAGCTGTAGCCTGGACACTAGGTAAATGTATCCTTCCACTGGACACATGCTTTGTTTTACATCTCTGCCCAGAGAACTCATTTGACCAGAAATCAAAATGTGGTCAGAGCTGCTCCTGGCTCCCCCACATAACGGATCATTTTGCGATGTGCTTAGTCCCTTTGAGGATCATTGTTCTTATCTCTAAGGTAAGTTAGGGCATTGGTTTTGATGAACTCTAAGGTGACTTTCAGGTCTGAATTGTGTGGTCGTTTTCCATCAAGAGAGAGGGAAGAGTGAAGAAGAGGAATTGAAGGGTAAAGTCAAAGAGATGAGAAAAGGACAGAGGGCCAGATAGAGGGATTGGAGGATGACTCATTCTGGTGAGATGACTGCTGAGCAAATAAAGGAAGAAACCTAAGGAATCCATCCAGGGTAACCTAGATGAAAGGCAGGAGTACTAGCCACTAGAAAATCATGACCTTAGAGGCTAGAAGCAAAGTGACTGGCTCTTTCCCCCGTTTGAAAGCAAGAATGTTTCAAGGAGGCAAAAACCGTGAAAACAGGTACAAAGTTTTTTAGAGACACAGCACAATGTATGGGAGGGCGCACAGAACAGTTTAACACAGAAGTAAGGCAGAGATCTTACCTGTAGCTCAGATGGTAAAGAATCTGCCTGCAATGCAGGAGACCTGGATTCGATCCCTGGGTCAGAAAGATCCTCTGGAGAAGTGAATGGCAATCTACTCCAGTATTCTTGCCTGGAGAATCCCATGGATAGAGGAGCCTGACGGGCTACAGTTTGTGGGGTCGCAAAGAGTCGGATACGACTGAGCGAGTAACTCACCCACAAGGCAGAGATAGAAATGCAGTTGTTTGTAAAAAGGATGACCCAGGTAAACTGAGAGGGAAAAGGAGTCTTGGCAAGGCCAGGAACATAATATGTGGTGTCCTGAAGAAACAGGATGAAGGTTAGAGGAATGTGGGAGTCCACTTGGGGTCTTATCAAGTGAGGGTGATGGCTGGGGCAGCAGAGAGAAGGATAGGGACCCAATGATATTGGCGGGGGTGGGGGGTGCTGATCTTGAAGGGAGAGCAGTGAGTGTTCCTCAAAAGAGATCTTAGTTCCCTGCCCAGGGATTAGACCTGGGTAACCTAGATGAAAACCAGAAGTCCTAGCCACTAAACCACCAGGGGCTAGAGGCTAGAAGCAAAGTGGCCCTGACTCTTCCCCCCATTTGAAAATAAGAATGTTTCAAGGAGGCAAAAACTGTAAAAACAGATACAAAGTTTATTATTAGAGACACAGCACAATGTATGGGATAGCACACAGAAGAACAGTTTATTTAACACAGAAGTAAGGCAGAGATAGAAATATAAGCTTAGAGAGAAAGGACGCGGGCATCCTGAGTGAGGAGCCGAGTAAGTCAGAAACTGGGCAGAAATACACATCTGGAGAGCAGTGTGGGTGTGCTGAGTGAGGAGGAGTACAGAGAAGAGGTGATGTAAGTCACTAACACAGAGTACTCCTTCTGGGTCTTTGTTTATTCAGTTCAGTTCAGTTCAGTTGCTCAGTCGTGTCTGACTCTTTGTGACCCCATGGGCTGCAGCATGCCAGACTCCCCTGTCCATCACTAACTCCTGGAGTTTACTCAAACTCATGTCCATTGTGCCGGTGATGCCATCCAACCATCTCATCCTCTGTCGTCCCCTTTTCCTCCTGCCCTCAATCTTTCCCAGCATCAGAGTCTTTTCAAATGAGTCAGTTCTTCTCATCAAGTGGCCAAAGTATTGGAGTTTCAGCTTCAACATCAGTCTTTCCAATGAATATTCAGGACTGATTTCCTTTAGGATGGACTGGTTGGATCTCCTTGCAGTCCAAGGGACTCTCAAGAGTCTTCTCCAACACCACAGTTCAAAAGCATCAATTCTTTGGTGCTCAACTTTCTTTATAGCCCAACTCTCAGATCCATACATGACTACTAGAAAAACCATAGCCTTGACTAGACGGACCTTTGTTGGCAAAGCAATGTCTCTGCTTTTCAATATGTTGTCTAGGTGGGTCATAACTTTTCTTCCAAGGAGCAAGTGTCTTTTAATTTCATGGCTGTAGTCACCATCTGCAATGATTTTGGAGCCCCCCAAAATAAAGTCTGTCACTGTTTCCACTGTCTCCCCATCTACTTCCCATGAAGTGATGGGACCAGATGCCATAATCTTAGTTTTCTGAATGTTGAGCTTTAAGCCAACTTTTTCACTCTCCTCTTTCACTTTCATGAAGAGGCTCTTTAGTTCTTTACTTTCTGCCATAAGTGTGGTGTCATTTGCATATCTGAAGTTATTGATATTTCTCCCAGCAATCGTGATTCCAGCTTGTGCTTCATCCAGCCCAGCGTTTCTCATGATGTACTCTGCATGTAAGTTAAATAAGCAGGGTGACAAAATATAGCCTTGACTTACTCCTTTTCCTATTTGGAACCAGTCTGTTGTTCCATGTCCAGTTCTAACTGTTGCTTCCTGACCTGCATACAGGTTTCTCAAGGGGCAGGTCAGGTGGTCTGGTATTCCCATCTCTTGAAGAATTTTCCACAGTTTGTTGTGATCCACACAGTCAAAGGCTTTGGCATAGTCAATAAAGCAGAAGTAGATGTTTTTCTGGAACTCTCTTGCTGCTTCTGTGATCCGATGGATGTTGGCAATTTGACCTCTGGTTCCTCTGCCTTTGCTAAATCCAGCTTGAACATCTGGAAGTTTAGACAGTTATCTTGCCTTTGCTAAATCCAGCTTGAACATCTGGAAGTTTAGACAGTTATCTTGTTTCTTTCTTCACACCTGACTGGTCCACGCACCCTTCTTAAGATGTGTGTGCGACTTTTTTCTAAGATGGATCACACTATAGAGGCCAGCAAGCACATTCCAGACTTATTATGGGGTGGGGCCCCTCCCTTTTTGACCTCCAAGAAGCCTTACTGCACATGTGCAGACGGGGGAGTCTTTCCTTAACTTCAGAGTAGGCACCTTATCTCTTCGCTTTAGCAGAGCTCAGCTTTTGCCACTAGCTTTGTCCTTGCTGTGTCTGGGTGAGAACAAAGCTTGAAGTTTATTCCACTTGACCAAACGCTGGGTGTCTAGCCCAGGGGCCCAACTGTCTCCTACCTCAGACCAACTCTGAAACAAGAAATAGCTGAGATGCAAAAGGAAGTATTGGAGCTTTTGAGTCATGGTCTTATTTAGAAGTACAGTAGGAAGGGCAGTAGTCAATAAAATAGGTTAAAATAGGCAGATGGGGACTATTTCTTTCTAATGAGAAAATGACTGTAATTTGCTGGCTGACATTCCTGAGCTGTTAGGGATCGTGTGTGTATTCCCCTGACACTGTGGATCTTCGTTCTGGAGTAATAGGGACAGGCCTTCCGGTGGTAGCAAAAAGCCATAGCGAGTCCTGTTACTTTAATGCTAGTTGGATTTTAAACCCTGAATTGGTCTAGCTGCCTACCTTCTTACAATGAAATTACATTTAAACAAGAAAGAACTTAGGACACCACTTGATTGCCGGAAAGAAAGGATATTACATGGGTTGTATTAAGCCAATGCTTTTCACCATGTGTTTGCAAATGCCGGAACATGTTGGTAAAATTACATTTCTTAGGCCATAATTATAAATTCCTCCGTGGAGATTACACTGTGCTCTAAGCACCTTATTAAACTGTTGAAGGGCCATCAAATAGATATAGCTCACAGCTGCTCTGTGCAGTGGGATGAGAACACTAGTCATTGTCACCTTGCACCGAGAGGTAGTATGTGCAGCCTATGTAATTAGGTACATTAGAAATATTTAATTTGTATTTAATGTAATTAAGTACATTGCAAATATTTCTTTGAATTCTTACCACATCCCTGTGAGGTAAATGTTGCTGTTCCCATTTTACAGATGGGAAAAATGAGGCTTGAAAAGATGGTCCAACTTGTCTGCTGAGTGGCAGTGATGAAAAAGGCAGAGCCTGTTTAAAACCAGGTCTCTCTGACTCCAAAGCCAGATTTATTAAGTACTAAGCCTCACCTCTGGAGCCTTGTGTCTGCTGTGCCATCAGCAATGCATCCCACGTGGCAGATTTCTAGATCCTGAGTTTGCTTCATCTCTGGTAGTCATGGCATGTGCTGCTCTGCTAAGCTCATTTTCCTATTTCCTGGAAACAAGTGAAACAGACTGTGTTGGCAGGAAAAGACAATTCCTAAACAGGCATTGCAGGCCCTTCATCATACAAAAAGTTAGCTGTCTTAGGACCTTTGATACTGAAGGTGAGAAAATGTGAGATGCCCAGGGCATGGAGGACCCGACATTGAGGGAGGCATTGGGGATCGACTGGCAGGTGAAGAAGATGGAGACCAGGCTTTATGAGGTCCTCCAGGAGCAGCGAGACTCCACTGGGGGAAAGGCCTGGCTGGTTAACAGAAGTTTCCCAATTCAGATAAGGTATGATATAGTAATCAGAGTTCTCCAGAGAAATAGTAACAATAGGATGTATATAGTTAAATGCGTGTTCAGTGTGCTTGTGTCTGAGTCATGTCCGATTCTTTGTGACCCCCACAGACTGTAGCCCACCAGGTTCCTCTGTTCGTGGGATTTCCCAGGCAAGAATACTAGAGTGGCTTGCTGTTTCCTCCTCCAGGGGATCTTCCCGACCCAGGGATCAAACCCACATCTTCTGTGTCTCCTGCATCACCAGGCAGATTCTTTACTACTGAGCCCCCTGGAAGCCCTCATATAGTTCAGCAGAGAGAGATGTATTATGAGGGATTGGCTTGTTTATGGAGCCAGTTATGGAGGCTGAATTCCACAATCAGTTATCTGTAAGCTGGAGGCCCAGGGAAGTGGGTGGCAAAGTTCTAGTTCAAACCTGAGAAAAGGTCTGAGAACTCGGAGCATTGATGTCAGAGGGCAGGGAAAGATGGCTGCCTCAGCTCTGGCAGACAGAAGATTCACCCATCCAGGCCCTCTGGGTATTGAATGATGCCTACCCACGTTGGTGAGGGTGATCTGCTACCCCTTCCAGGGCTTCTCTCTTTCTGTCTCTCTCTCACAGACACACATTCAGAAATAATGTTTTATCAACTATTTGGGCATCTCTTAGCCCCATCAGATTGACACATAAAATTAGCCATCACTTCTGGCAAGCATTTCATTAAATATGAGGAAAAAAAAGACTATTTTGAAATGTGTACTTACTCAGGAACCTTGAATGTCATTCTCATTAAACTAGGAAAAGGATAAACTATTACCAGTGAGGAAGTATATAGCACCACCCCTGAGAAATCACCTCCTCTCTTTGGAAGCAATAAAGAGAAAATGTTAAGTAGTGTTGATCAAACATTAAAGATTGTTGAGGGTTTTAATGAGCAAATGTTTTCAAACTGCTAAAAAAAAAAAAGCATTACAGATGAATTGTAAATGATAGTTTTGTTATTTTTCTAAAAATGGCCACATTGAACATACCTCCTTTAAAACCTAATTTAGTGTACAAACGCACCATTTACATATCTTCCTCCAGCATGTTTTGGGTATTGAGGTTCTAATTCTTTGCTTTCTGAATGCCAGGAGCATGTACACTTGTGAGTTTCAAGGTTGATTTGTGATGCTTTTTGACACCTGACTTCTGTTTAATGTTCTGTTCCCTACAGTAGGAAGACTGAGACCTATACATAAGAATTTTTAAAGTTTCTAGATATCAAAATCTCTGGAAAGCTAAACTCTTTTGAGGGTTTCTCTGTTTTACTTTATATTCCTTAGCAGGACACAAATGAAGCTTCTGTAGTGTTCAGTTTGACCTAACTTATCTCTGATCACAAGCATATTTTCAAAATTTCAGCCCTTGGGCACTGTAAGTAAGTCAAGATTTATAAGAGATGAGCCTCACTATCACCCACCCACCCCATCCTTAATGATGTACTCACACTTGCAAAGACACATAGAGGCAAACCATGCCCCTTCTCATACTCCTGTTTTTCCTAACAAGTATACGTTTATTTAATTAACCAAATCACTGTTTTACACAAAGAAAATGAGTCACAGGTGTGAAGTGTACTCACAGGTTTGTTAAAAATCACTGTAGATGAGATAAATTCACTCCCTCTACTTTCCAAGTAGGAGCAGATATGTAAATTTAACCCGACTTGAGGGCAATTTTGTTTTAGAAAATCCTGTTGAATCTTCCTGAAGAGAAATAATTCTTCTTTAAAGGAGTCTGATGAACCCTGAAAGTAACTTAAAATCTCTTTTGTGGGGAGGGTCATTTTGCATTTATTCATCAGTTGTTAAAACATCCAAAATGTTTTTGTAAAGAACTAAGAAATGAAACACTATACATTCCTGCCAATGTATTTGTCATGGGGTATTTTTTTTGTTCAAAGAAATCTTTCTTCCTTCTCTTTAGTGTGGTCTACTAGTTACTATATCATGCACCTATGTCAGAATGAGATTTGATAATGAAGTTATTTTAAGCATGTGAGGCAGAAATTGCTCTGAAAGTACTTGATTTCTGAGTGCACTTGTGCTTAAGTAAGCCAGGTAACAGAGGCAGCCCAGACACATGACACTTCCAGCAGCAGGCCAGGGGAAGGAGGACCGCTTCGGCCATGGCAACAGCAAGCCTCTCATTGGGAGCACACACTTAGATTCGGAGCACCTGCTCTTCTCCATGTGGGAGCTGGAGCCAGTGGCCTTGCAGTTGGGAAGCATTGCTTTACTTCATAGTGTGGTTGGGAAAAAGTTCCTTTCTTTTAAGCTGTTAGTTTAGAATAAAATCAAAGCTTAACATTTAGACCAAGTATTTGGCAATTAATATTCACATGTGAGATGTTACGGTTTTTTGTTGTTCCTTCACTCGGCCATGTCCGACTCTCGGCGACCCCATGACTGCAGCACGCCGGGCTTCCCTGTCCTTCACCATGTCCTGGAGCTTGCTCAAATTCATGTTCATTGAGTCGGTGATGCCATCCAACCATCTCGTCCTCTGTCGTCCCCTTCTCCTCCTGCCTTCAATATTTCCCTGCATCAGAGTCTTTTCTAATGAGTTGGTCCTCTGCATCATTATGGTTTTGCTTTCCCATATTTCATCTGTCAGCAGTCAGTGATGGTCCAAGGTGCTATCAGAAGGGAGCAGGCAGTACTAGAATGATGCATAATTCAGGCTATGTGTTCTAATAAAGCACTTGTATTGAATAGATAAATCCTTATTCTTCAGCAACTTAAGAGACTACCAATTCTAGAGTATTTCATTTAGTGAAACTTTTTTCCTCTTTTGTTTCACCAACTGAACAAGATTTTCTATGCCTGAAATTAATTTTTTTGTTTAGCTTTTTTTAGAAAGAGCTAATCACACCACTTTAAAAAATTAAATGTTTTCATAATTCTTTGGATTATCAGCGGCTTCCTCACATCACGAACACCCATGATTCCAACTCCTTTGACAGTGACTGTAAGTTAGTATTGACAGAGTTTAAATAAAGCCCCATAAGAGGCCATTCTTTTGTCCCCTTATTGCCACCTACCTTTTTTTTTTAATAATAAATAGCTTTAGTGATATGTAAGTCATAGACCATGGAGTTTACCCGTTTAGAGTGTATAATCCCATTTTTAATATATTCACAGACTTATGAAAATATCACTGTCTCTTCATAACTCTTTTTATCACACCCCCACCCCAAAAACCATACCCTTTGATAGACACTCCTCACTCCCTGGCAATCAATAATTTACTTTGTCTCTGTATAGACTTGCCTTCACTGGACATTTCAATATAAACAGAGTGATATAGTCTTTTGGACAACTGCTTTCATTTAGCATGTTTTAAGAGTTCATCCTTGACATAGCGTATATCAGTATTCCATTTCTTTTCATTGCTGAGTAATAGTCCATTGTAGGAATATACTTCCAGTTGTATGTTACTTCATCAGCTGATGGACGTTTGAGTCAGTGAAGGCAGAATAATAGTACCTAAAGATGCCATGTCCTGTGGCATGACAGAAGGGACTTTGCCAGTATAGTTAAGGTTAAGGACCTTTTGAGATGAGATCATCCAGGTGGTGCAGTGGTAAAGAGTCCACCTGCCAGTGCAGGAGATGCAAGAGACACAGGTTCAATCCCTGCATCAGGAAGATCCCCTAGAGAAGGAAATGGCAACTTGCTCCAGTACTCTTGCCTGGAAAACTCCATGGAGAGAGGAGCCTGCCGGGCTACAGTCCATGTGGTTGCAAAGAGTTGGACTCAACTGTGCATACTCTCACACACACACACACACACACACACCCTTAGTTAACTGGTGGACCTAATCTAATCTCATGATTCCCTCAAAGAGGAGAGTGTTCCATGTCTTTGGTCAAAGGAGGTGTGACTATGGGAGAAGAATTAAGGAGAGGCAGTAGTGCTGCCTGTGAAGACAGAAGGAAGATACCATGAGCCAAGGAAGTGAGTGTATCCTAGAAGCTGGACAAAGGAAGGAAATGAATTTTCCCTAAGTCCTTCCAGAAAGGAGTGAGACCTGTAGCTTCTCATATAATAAACCTATGCTTTAAGCCGTTATGATTGTGGTCATTTGTTACAGCAGCAACAGAAAACTAATAGAGGGTTGTGTCTGCTTTGGGGCTTTCATGACCAGTGGCTCTATGAACATTGGTATCTTAGTATTTGTGAGGACGCGTGTCTTCTTTTTTCCTGGGTGGAATTGCTGGATCTTATGATAACTGTATGTACTGATATAACATTTCAAGGAACTGCCAGATAGTTTTCCAGAGGGGCTGCCCCATTTTGCTTTCCTGTCAGCAAATATTTCCATTTCTCTCCATCCTCACTAGCACTTCATATTTTAGTCTTTTTTATTTTAGTTGTCCTAGTGGATGTCAAGTGATATCTCATTATGGTTTAGATTTCTACTTTCCTAATGATGAATAACGTTGAGCGTCTTTTCCTGTGCTCATTAGCCATTTGTATATCTTTGTAGAAGTATCTGTTCAGATCTTTTGTTCATTTTTAAAACTGCATTCTTTTTGTTTAGTTGTTCTTTATATTCTGGTTACAAGTCCCTTATTAGATACACAGTTAGCAGGTGTTTTCTCCAGTCTATGGATTGTCTCCTCACTTTATTGAAGGTGTTTTTTTTTAGCACAAAATCTTTTAATTCCAATGAAGTCCAATTTATCCTTCCTTTTTTATCTCATATGCTGTTAGTGCCTTACCTAAGAAACTGTTGCCTATCCAAACGTCATGAAGATTTATAACATGATTTCTTAAGTATTAACATGTTACATTGGAGTCTGTGATCCATTGTGAGTTAGTTTTTGTGTATAGTATGGAGTAGATATCCAGCTTCATTCTTTTGCATGTGGATATCTAGTTTTTCCAGGGCTTAGATACAGTTAATTTTTAATTAGAAATGTTAACCCCTGTGGGTTATCTTTGGGTGTTTACGATACTGCTGGTGCTTGGGGAGGGATGCTGCTGCTGTGTTCCATGTTTGGAACTTGCCCTGCTGGTTTCTTTACGGAAAAAAAGAAGCCTATGAGAAAAGGCTTCTTTACGGAAACCTTTTCTCACAGGCTTCCGTAAAGATGTAGAGTCCCCAGTTCCCAGATGGGTTGCAATACCTTGTCAAAATGTGTGTGAGATACAGGAAATCAAACACACTTTTGGCTACTTTACCCTTTCCCCTTTTCCTCTAGATTTGGTTGCGTTCCTGACAGTATTCGATTTTTTTCTACAGTGTCATTGCATGAGTTGCCAGGATGCAGAAGCCTGTTGGAGTTGTTCAGTGTAACCTTTTCCTTACTAGTTTAGAGTTGCTCAACTCCTTAACTCCTTGGAAATTACCAAGTGCACTGGGGGTCCAAATGCATTTTATCCCTCCTGCTCTGGTTTCCTTACATTCTGCTCCCTGTGCAGAGACAGATTTTTCTCAGCCTCTTAGGACTGCTCCGTGCTTTCCCTAGTTTATCTGTGATAGGATGTCCCTGGAAAGTAAGTATGGTCTAGGAATGGTCATGTTCAGGAATTAACTACCTCTAATTCCTAAGTTGGCGAGATCCTTAATCTATAAAGGACTGGTTCCCTAAAGTAGTGCTTCTCAAACCTGAATGTGCATGCAAGTCTTCTGAGATCTTATTAAAATAAATTCTAATTCAGGATGCAGAATCTCTCAGAGGTGCTGATGCTATTGGCCCATGGACTACCTTTTGAGAAGGCAGGTCCCCCAGCATCTGAGATTCTAGGGGGAATTGGTAGGAGCTGGTGAACCTTGGAGGCATTTTAATCTAGACTCAGTTTTCCCTTAAATTTTCTGGAAACCAAAACAAAAATGTGTTTAATAAAACAAAATACTTCTCCCATGTACTTCAAGTCTATTCCAGATATACTCTAGCAGCTGCAGTCAGGTAGGAATTCAGTTCCTTGAAGAAATGAAAATTTGTCTTTAATCAGAAATTTTGCTGACTTGTTACATAGTTGCAAAGCCCGGATGGATATGCTCCAAGTGTCGTCAGGGTGACGTCTCTGGTCTTTTGGGGTATTATCCACATCATGCCTCTAAAAGGTGTATGTGATTTATGCTTTGAGAAGAGCGCCCATCTGGCTGTTTTAGTTATAAATTTCCACAAGTGATTTATGAATCAGAGGTAAGAATTGGATCCCTCTAATTGGTCAATTTTACTCTTCTCTAGGTTCAGTTAAGCTTTCATAGCAATTTAGTCAGACATCGTCTGATTCCTTTATCATGAAACTTACATCTAACCAAAATCCAGCAGTGGAAGAGCTTGTGTGTCACATTTCTTGGGAGTGATTTTGCCTTAGTCCTTTCAGTGACAGGCTGATCTCTCTCTGACCAGCGTGAGTCTCTATTAGATTCTTCCAGTTTTTGCTGGTAGTTACTTCAAAGTCAAAGTTATAGCTGCATTTTAACCATCATAGTTAAAACCGTGATTTTTTTGAAAAAAGGCATGCTTCTGCCTGCTGAATGCTATTATAAAACCAGTTTTGAAATGTCAATGAATTTCTGAAAGTGTGAAGTATATTTTTTTGGTTCTTTTATGATCACTACGGTTTTCTTTAAGTTTCATACTTTATATGTTTTTTTGTTACGTAAAACTTAGGCCAGGGAGGGAAAGGGGAGAGATTGATTGACTCAGTGACTCACTTGTAATTCCACCTTTGCCTGGTAATGATTATTTATCTTGGAACTGGATTACAACTACAGTCATCCTTTGGTATCCCAGAACAATTGTTTCTAGGAGCCTCCACAGATGCCAAAATCGGCAGATGCTCAAATGCCTTATGCAGAATGGCAGAGCATATGATAACAGTCAGCCCTCTGCATCCATGAATTTCAGTGGATACGGACAGTCAGCTATAGTTTTATGTGGTTGTACGTGTGAGTATTGCTTGAAAAGGGGGAGGGAGGAGAGGAAGACTGTTTATTTGTATAAATGCATCAAGACTCCATAGTTTATGCTAAGTTCTATGACTTAAAAGTCTTTGTCACTTAGCTTCTTCTCTGGAAGAATGAAGCAAAGTTAACAATTTGTATGTCCCTCTTACTGGGCTATATTTAAAAGTCCAAATGATTTATCTAATGTGATTTTTTTGTTTGTTTTGATTTCTTTTTTGGTAAGTAAGAGCCAGTTCCTTCTGGTGACTGGGTTATGTTGAAATATCACAACTGTAATAGTAATAGTCATCATCATCATTGGGAGTAGTGGTGGTTGTTCCATTGTTTGAGCTGTGAAGGAATCTGAGCCCCACCCTGTATATAACACCTTGGTAACTTGGTGGACTATCTGCTTGGCTCTTGAATATCTCACTTCTCCTAGTAGCTGAAGGAATTATATCAGTGTGTGGTTTCGAACCATAGCTGAAAGAATTTGCCAAGCCCTGTCCTTGCGCCCTTATCTCAATACAGTCGTTTTGTTCCATCTCAATGCTGCAGCATTTATAGGAATGCTGGGAACTCCATGCCTGACCTCTGCAGACAGCAATGATGTGAAACGCAATTGTATGTTTTTGTTAAGCTCTGAGAAACATGACAAATTGCCATCATCCACGATTCCCCTCTCTGCTGCTCAGAAAAGACAGTGTTGACCCAAGCATTGTGATAAATAACTTCTGATAATAATGGTGAAAGCTGAGGGAGAGTAATGTTTTGCTTTGCAGCCATCCGGCTGCCTGGTACTCATGTTGGTAACAATCAAGGAAATTTTTTTCTGAAAATGAGCAGAAGTTGTGAAGCTAAGAGCCACATCCTTTGGAAATGGTTGAGTGAAATACTGAAATGCAAAAACAAATACTGAGCTATGCCAAAGCAAGCTCATAAATTTTGATCCATCATTGCAAATCTCCATTAGAGCATCATGCATGGGCCATCCTTTGAATGTACATTTTTTTTCTGTTTCTTTTTTATTTTTATTTATTTTTATTTATTTATTTATTTTTTTTTTACTTGTTTTTGCCATACAATGTCATGATATCACCATGAGTTTACATATGCTTCCCCTCCGGAACCCCCCTCCCTCCTCCCTCCCCCCCGGGAAATCTCGCTGCACCAGTCCCGAGCATCAATCCTGGGCTGGCGATTGATTAGACACATGACAATTAACATGCTTCAATGCCCTTCTCCCATATCATCCCACCCTTACCCTCATCCACAAAGTCCACGAGTCTATTCTATACATCTGCGTTCCTTCTGTTGTCTCCCATGTT